>JAVTVY010036624.1:0-166832 GCA_036873755.1 Hanleya hanleyi
ACAACAATCAGTGACTATTGGTAATTAGATAACTGTTCATCTCTTCACAACAGCAACACTTTATCAAAGCTTATGACCGTTTGTTTGTAAACAAACAAGCACTGTTCGTTTTTTGGAATCAGTTAATGTGCCCACCGCTCATTCACATCTGCAAAATTAAATATCTCAGTATTTAGTATGCTGATAAGGACTGTTTAGCTGGAAAGACTCGAGTAGTGAAAAGTTTGGTACAGAGCTATATAATATCGAATTTACGGTAGGGTCAATCGACTGGCAGAGAAGGGGAGATAACCCTGTTTTGAGGTTGCTTGCACTATTTTCAATTTAATCGTCTGGATAAAGAGAGATATGGTTTCACACCTGTTTGGGGAGTGACATTGTGGCCTTTACTTAAATATAAATCAGACTGAATTAAACTTTGTAAAGCTAATACTTGTACATTTGTATCATGCTTTTGTTATTGTAAAAAGTCATTATTATAGATATATATATAGATATACATAATGTATGCATTCAGTTGGCATAGACAGTTTACATTTTGTGTATAGAGAGTATTTTTATCGTTTATTATGTAACAGGTTACCGAGCACATAGCAATCCATTAAACAAGCATATTGGCATTAGTTAGCTTTTGGAGAGCGAGTTAACTTTTTGCAGCTCTTCAGCTTATGTTAGAAATGTTATTTGATAACTGGAGTTCTCATTACATATCGTACACATATTTCTGTTTTTACGGGTTTAAGCTTCATGGAAACTCAATCTGTCCTATTATTTATAGGTTTTCAAGTGGAACCGTTGTTGTAATGGATTTGATAGCAGTATTTACAGGGGATTTCATAATAGTTTACCGTTTGTGGCTGATGTGTGTTTACAAACACACCATGTTGCTCTGGCAAGTGTGAAGTTGAACAGTTTTGTTGTGTCTGAAGTTGCAAACTTGCAATGTTAACTTTGACTGTCTTGCTGATCTCTGATTGGATGTTTGGATTTCAGCCACTCAGCCAATGACAGTTAGAGAAACACACAAAATGAGATAAACATATTATCACAAGTTGGCAACTTCAAATAGGAGGTTACATGTCCTGTTTTGATTCAGTCCAGGCATGTTATTTCTTGTCACTGAAATTTATCTTGGTAAACTGTTATGAAATCCTCTGTAATAACTACAGTATCTCGCAACTGCCTTTCAATAGAGATCTGAAACTTCTTATATATATAAAGTGACATATGACTTTGTATAAAATTTCATTTGCAAAATATCTCCAGGGTAGGCTGGCTCAATTTTGGGAATGAAAATCTTCAAATAGCTTTTCAATGACAAATGCGAGGCCATGTTCACTTAGCAGTTATATTTTAAATTTTTATTTTTAAGCAAAGAGCATAATCAGAAGCGTATCAACTAGAAGTGTGTAACATTAGATAGAAAAGGTAGACAGCACTTGTCAACATGTCTGCAGCACTAGACTCTTGCACAGTCTCTGCGCACAAAAGAGGAGTTGTGTCATCGACATACCGGGGATTGTGGGTGGCATATGTCTTGTTCATAGGCCGAGTACCATACTTGAATTCCACCATCAGCTCATCTCCCATAATGCATCACTCAATTTATGTTTTGAATCGTGTTAGAAGCAGGGAGCCGATGGCCAGTGCATTCTAGCTAGTATAATGTTAGGTTACACATTTCCTGTTGATGGGTTTCTGCTCTAACACAGAAAGAAAAAATAAATCTTTTACTGGAACAGATATTTTTTTGAATACACATAAAAGTTCTAACTACACTTACACGTAGAGACTATGAAGGCCTGTTTATTCTCCGTGGATCGATATAGTATTTGACAAATATATGTAGATTTATAGTTTTAGTGGGAAATTTAAGCCGTACGACTTTGGACAATACAGGTTAGTTTTTCTGGGTATTCTTGGATTAACCAGGTTTACCCCATGTTGAGGCATCTATTTCATCAGACGTCCATGATGCTCATCCATTAAAATCAGAGGAGTTATTGGTTAGGGGTGATCTGTCATCCCAGCTCCCGAGCTGGTGTAAAGTCTTCACATAAACTTATTGTTAAGATACCAAGGCTAAATCTGGGTATCCACCATATTCTCGGGTCTGATTGTCAGGTGCCGAGGGAAGCTTCCCTGTAGAGTCATATGGTGGGTTTTTGGTCGCCAGACGTCAATTTTTCTCACCTCTTCCATATCGCTCCAATTTGAAGATATCAAATTCCTAAATTGAGATTTAGTGCATGAAAATTCATAAAATAAAAATTTAAATTATTTTTCATAAAAATAGTCACAAATGCAGTCATTTATGCAGTCAGAAGACCCTCAGTATTATGCATGGAGTTCTCTATTGGAGGTCAATTGTGAAATATTGGAATTTTTATTATCTGTTATCAAATCCATCACAACAACACCAGTCTCACTGAAGTTGGGCCGTAACATATCCGTGATGGATTTTTTCGTCTTTCAATTCTTCGAATTAACATTGAGAAGATGCTGATGTCCTTTGGATGGCATGACATTATGAAGTCGTCCAAAACAAGGATATAACACAATTTCAGCAAACGTGACTTCCCCTCTTCTCTAATTTTCCTCCCTCAACATATACAAGAAAGGTGCATATTACATTCGTGTTAAATGCTTGAGACACAGCGATCTACAATACTGACATGATTGAATCTGTGTATTTTACTTTGCAGAACTGCAAATTGAATGATTCTATTTGCCCTACCTCCAATGAAATAGAGTGGTATATTAAGTAAATGTGTTGAGCACCCTGGTTGTTGACTTGGAAATAATATGTTGAAAATAACATTTGGTTAGTACCCTATTTACTCATCATGTACTACTGGCTAAAGAAGAGATGTAATATACTTTTTGTATTATTGGTGCAGCTACAGTACAAGGCAGAAATAACTTGCTCATAAACGCGAGTGAAAAAAAACATTTTCGCGACTATAATTTATTAATCGCAGCCGGAAAACTCGCCTAAATCGCGCAAAAAAACAAAAGCATAATCGCGACTGAAACGCGTACGGTCGATGCGTTTCAGTCGAGATTATGCT
This sequence comes from Hanleya hanleyi, assembly GCA_036873755.1. Lineage (NCBI taxonomy): Eukaryota > Metazoa > Mollusca > Polyplacophora > Lepidopleurida > Hanleyidae > Hanleya > Hanleya hanleyi. Next base: position 3,072 of record JAVTVY010036624.1, read on the forward strand.
TTTGTTTTTTTGCGCGATTTAGGCGAGTTTTCCGGCTGCGATTAATAAATTAAAGTCGCGAATTTTTTTTTTTTCACTCGCGTTTATGAGCAAGTTATTTCTGCCTTGTACTGTAGCTGTCTGTGTGTTGATCAGTAAGTCTTTTAATATTGGAATTGGTACACAGTCTGTGTGATCTCATTGAAAATAGCCAGCTACAGATAGCTCAACAGCCGTCTAAACTCCGACACCTACTGCCCCTTATTGAAAACACTGCATATTGAGTTGTTTCTTTTTAAAATTCAGATTCTACATGCTTACATGTGCATGTATGTATATCTTAAGCAATGAATTATCAATATCTATAATCTATTTATTTTTATCCTCAGGGACTGGTTTTATCGGGAGAAATCTGGTACATCACTTGATCAGCAATGATTTGGTTGGTAAGGTGAGTTGAAACAATGAGAAAACATTTCATCTAGCAAGATAGGTACCTACATGTACAGGTTGTGCTGAGGAATGGTATCTTCATTACATCAAGCTGATTTCTACATTCTCACTTCAAATGTCACATATCTGGCCACCTTCAGTGTTCGAAATCTGAGTACATTTTGCCTATGTTCATGATGTTGAATGAGAGACGAACCAATCAGAACGTGCCGATTGTGTGGTGAAGTCTTCCTGAAGTAGCGATGTCATTCCTCTTAATATGGTGGTTGTGTTGGCTCAATATTTTGGTCAGCCAATTAATAGCACTTTTCTTTGACACATTTCGAAAATCGAATGGATTTGTGGTCTATTAACATGTTCGTCGAACACTGAAGGGGGTCTATTTCAAGGCAAGTTCACATTGGGAACATAGAAATTGGCTTGGTATAATGAATATGGAGAATGGTGGTGGGTCCAGATCTGTTACTTTTACTTGTTTGTAACTCTTTCATCTCAGCTCCTACACTCAACACTTTGTGAAGTGCTACAGTGTACATGGACACTCCCAGACTTCGTAACATTCCACACTCCCTGTTGTAAAGTGCTGCCAGTTACCAAATTATAAAATTCTACACTCTCAGTTAAATGTCCAGTTGTAAAGTTCTATGCTCCCGTTTGCAAGAGCCAAATTTCCACTCTCAGTTGTTCTAATTGTAAATTACATACTGTATGCAGTTGTAATGTTGTACATTGTTATACATGTACATGTAGACTTTGTAAAGTTCTACACTCAGTCATAGTTGTGAAGTTTTGCACTCCCATTTGTAAAGATCTACAAGTTCAACAGTCTCATTTGTAAAATTCTACAATTCCAGTTGTGAAGTCTACACTTCAAGCTGGAAGTAATAAATACACTACCACTAGGAGTTGTAAAGTTTTACACTCCCAGTTATAAAATTATGCATTTCCAGTTGTAAATTCTACACTTACCGTTGTAGTATCATACATGCTATACAGTTCCACGCTAGCAGTTGTAAAGTCCTACACTCTCAGCTGTAAGTTATAAGCTCACACTAGTTGTAAAATTTTACACTCCAAGCCATATAGTTTTATACACTCTCGGTTGTAAAATGATAGAACTTCCAGTTCTAAAGATGTCCCTGTTTGACATGTTTGAAAGTTTTACAGTTTCATTTGTAAAGATCTTCTCCCTGATGTAAAATTGTACACTACCAGTTGTGATGTTCTAAACTTCCAGTGGGAAGTTATACATTCCCAATTGTAAAGTTCTGCACTCCCACTTGTAAATTTCTACACTTCCAGTTGTATAGTGCTATATACTCTTGTTTGTGAAGTTCAACACTTGTTTCCCAATTGTAGGTTAGAGTGGCTGACAAGGTACCTCCACAAATGGCCTGGTTGAGTCCTAGACATACGGTTTGTATTCAACATGCTCAGCAGCTAAATTTTATGACATATTATATTCAGAACCGCTACATGTAGTTCATGACAAGCACCAACAGTTCTCATGTATTTTGTGCCGGCAATGCTTTAAATGGCAAATAGTTTTTCCTGCAAACACAAAACATCATTTTCTCAGTCTCACAGAAGCTTTGTTATACGGTAATTCCCCTAATAAATCGATAACCGGAAGTGATATTTCAGGTTGTAAAACAGAGGGGTGATTATTTATTGCAAATGATTGAAAAGTGGCAATTCCAGAAAGTCGGATATTCAGCAAATGAATCAGCAAGGGTCGAGTTTCCAACACTGGCAGTTTTGAAGTCTGTCCGCATATAACTGAGTTGACTGAAATTCTGTTCAAGTGACCAGAGGTTTGATTAAATACAATTCAGCTAATTGGAGTTTGTGAATACTCGAGCATATTCTGCTGAATTACCCTGTATTATTGTTCGGACAACTCTGACTAAACGTTTAAACAAACACAACAGAGTAGTCTCCCTTTACCTGGAAATAGAAAAATGGCAACCACGTGCGATGGTCTTGGACATCCTTTCCTATATAGATTAGAAGTTCCAGACTTCAAATAAACAGCTATTTGTCCGTGATAGGTCTAGACCTGCTACATCTGTTCTTAACCACGTCCATCACTGTTTTTTTTCCCCACTGACACGTCAACAAGGGCACATTTAACGTGAGCATGATCATTGAAAATCAGGGGTGATTGAATTTTTACAACATCCGATCGTATTTTTCTTCAAAATTTTCTCTTTTCTTCGATTTCCTGATAGGGTAATCAATTTATTAGAGGAATTACGGTACCGGTACTCAACAAATTAGGCTACATGTGGTACGTAATCAGGGCTTTAGATTAACCTAATTTGGGCACACCCTCTATTTGGTGTGGCAAAACTTTTTAGTCTGGGAAATGCACCCAAATTAGTGAAAATATATGACTTAATAGATAAGGTACATCTCCATGAACATAACTGAATATTGATTATCAATGGAAGAAAAATATTTGAAAACAAACAAAACATTTTGTTTTTTAGAATTTTGTTTTTGTTCTCTAATTTTGGTGCATCCTTTTTGAGCACAACATTTAACGTTGTATCAAGGCGCCCTCCAGCTTAGGGCAGCATGGTTTGCACCATATTTGTCTGGCACAGGAGGTAGATTGAAGTGCCAAACAAATCAGGCTCTCTGACGATCCATCATGTCCATTGTGATCAGTGTCTGTAGAGCCTAATTTTCAAAATTCAAAATTTTTTGTACTTTTGGTTAGGTTTTTTGTGATGGCGGTTTCCGTCCATGTGTCCGTCCGTCCGTCCGTCCGTCTATCCGTCCGCCGTGTCCGGTCTATATCTGGGACAGTTTTCTGTCTACAGTTCTAATTTTTGGTGAGTGGATACCCTATGGGGAGACGATGTGTCGCGTACCAAAATGAAGGTCGAGGTCAGAGGTCAAAGGTCACTGGCCTAAAAAAACAGGAAATCACTGAAGTGTTCGTGTCTGGTCTACATCTGTGAACGTTTTCTATCCACAGTTGCAAATTTTTGTGAGTGGATACGCTAGGTCGAGGTCAGAGGTCAAAGGTCACTGTTGCCTAAAATCAGGAAATCATTGATCGTTGACAGTTTTCTATCTACAGTTCTAATTTTTGGTGAGTGGATGCCCTAGGGGGGAACGATGTGTTGCATACCAAATGTAGGTCGAGGTCAGAGGTCAAAGGTCAGTGTGACTGGAAAATCAGGAAATCATTAAAAATTTCTAATTTTTTGTGAGTGAATTCAATAGGAGGAAATGAAATGTCGCATACCAAAAAATAGGTCAAGGTCAAAGGTCAGTGTGACCCCAAAATCAGGAAATTATTAAAAATAACATTTTTGTGCCAGTAGATACATTAGGGGGACACAATGTGTCACCTACCAAAATGTAGGTCACGGTCAAAGGTCAAGGTCACTGTGACCCCAAAATCGTGGAATTGTTAAAAATCATGATTTTTTTAGTCCATTGAGAAATTACGGGGATTCGTTTCGTCATGTACCAAAATTTAGATCCAGGTCCATAGTCAAGGTCGCTGTGACCCCAGAATCAAGGTCAAAGGTCAGTGTGACCTAAAAATCAGGAAATCAATAAAAATTACTATTAATTTTTTATGAGTGGATTCAATAGGGGGAAATGAAGTGTCGCATACCAAAAAAATAGGTCAAGGTCAAAGGTCACTGACCCCAAAATCAGGAATTTTATTACAAATAACATTTGTTGTGTCAGTAGATACATTAGGGGGACACGATGTGTCACATACCAACATGTGGGTCAAGGTCAAAGGTCAAGGTCACTGTGACCCCAAAATTGTGAAATTGTTAAAAATCATGATTTTTGTGTCCATTGAAAAATTTTGGGGAGACGGTTTATCATGTACCAAAATTTAGGTCAAGGTCAATAGTCAAGGTCACTGTGACTTCAGAATCAAGAAATCTTTGAAAAGTATTTTTTTTTTGTGTCAGTGGATACATTAGGGGGACATGTAGGTCAAGGCCGAACGTCAAGGTCACTGACCCCCAAAATCATGAGATTTATAAAAATCATGATTTTTTTTGTGTCCATTGATACATTGAGGGAAGACGATGTGTCCTGTACCAAAATTTAGGTCAAGGTCAAAGGTCAATGTCACTGTGACCCCAAAATCAGGAATTCATTACAAGTCACATTTTCGTATGCCTGTCGAAGACGAGGTCATGCAATGCGATGTTGCGTTCTATCCATTCATCCATTAACATTTGTTGTCCATGCGATAACTCTAGTTTCAAGGTATGGATTGGTACCAAACTTTGAGTATAACTTACTCGCATGGCAAAGAGGAGCCATACATCAATCGATCAAAGGTCAAGGTCACAGTCACCCAAAACTGAATCAAGTGTAAGATGTGATATATGTTACATTCTCAGAAGCACAAAATTGTAGACCTTTCTCTGGTGTGCTAGCTACCAATTGGAATCAAGGCTATTAAACAAACTTGAAATTTGGACCAATATAATTCCAGATATACGGGCGTATATTGAAGCCCCTTGGGCTCTTGTTGTTAGGGTTAGGGTTTTGATAGGGTATTTTTGTTTGGGTCATCGTCGCCGTGTGACCAATAAGGTTAGGTCGGTCGTTAAACTTCAAACAACCAACCAACCAACCAACCTCTAAAACCCTGAGTATTTCTTTCGTTCATATTCTCCAGGAATCCTTCTCAAGTCCCAAAGTGCAGTTCAAACATTCCAATCTCATCAATCCAGGTATAGTACTCTGCTCTCAGTGCACACTTTTCTATGGCTAACTGCTCCATTCTCATGGAATCAGATTGTATACCTTCTACAATTTACACACTGATTGCATTGAGTTACAAACACGGTGTGCAGCGTTTGTGCACATGGCTCTCAGCCAATCAGCATCTTCCGCTGCTAAACTGAGTGGAGTGGGCTCAAGATGTCACAGCTGAATGTCTGCTCTTGTAAAATATTTTGAGCAGCTATCTTGTTTCTTCTTCTGTAAGATATATGCAGATACGAGTTTCCGGTGTCGATTGCACTGTGTTTTTCAGCCCAATGCAGTCAGAAGGTGTTACACTGAGATTGTAGGAGGTTACAAACTCTGACAATAAGAGAATGCATGTAAGGACAGATGATGTGAATTGCCTGCTGCGTGCAGCTGTAGATACATGTACATGTGTACTTAGTTTGTTACATAATATAAAATTGCTGCAGAAATTCTTGGTGAAGAAATTAATCCACCCTTGGCGCATTATTGAGAGAGAAAAAAGAAGAGCTTGTCAGTGCAGTGACCCGTGACTTCAGCTGATCAGCTGCTGGTTCGTATCATTTCATGTTGCATGGTTTTATGACCCAGGAGAATGAGATAGCTGGCAGATTTTCATCAATCTTAATAAATTAATATCCTATCAATGCTCCCCAATCGTACATGTCGCTATATAGGATCTTACGTACTTCAATTGAATACCATGGATATTTAATAGCATTATGATATCATGATCGCATCTGGACTCATCCATTTGAAGTCGGGGATGGGAGATAGGTTTACTCTGTCCATTTACCTCAATGTTTACACTAAAGATCAGTCCATATATCTACCCCGTATTATGGTGCCACAATGTCGGGACCACGGCAACATGGAAAGACATCCCGCCAGCGAGCCGGCTAATTCAACTGAGCCAACCAAAAATTCTTTGTCATCAGTCATCAATGTTCCCTTCAAAACACTATGAAGCAGTCTCGGGATTGGCTAACATGCTAGTTACTGCAAGCCTGTTAAATCCTACAAGCGACAGATCCAAATGGGGAGCAGATAGGATTTAATTTTAATTAGATTGAATTTTCATATAATATTTGCCAAGTTGTACATTATTCTAAGTATAATGACACTTTTTCTGAATACCATGAATATTTGAAAAATATAGTAAATATGTATAACATTATCTGTCGTCGCAATTTCAAAATATGCAGATGTTGTTATGTTTCAGCTTCCGTAGAAAATGCATTCAAGGACCCAGAAGGGGAGTATGACTATGTGATAAATCTAGCAGCCGAGACCAAATACGGGCAGTCAGAAGCCGTAAGTTTATACTGAGATGTTGTCAGACACTGGACCCTGGCCAATCCTGTCTGGGTATTTCAAATGGGTATTTTTTCCTGTATTTTGCTGCTGAAACTTCGCATGCTTAATTAATATACTCTAAGAAATGTGCCAACAGGCTTACTTTTTGATTTGCTCAATTGGGACCCACATTAAAGGGGCTGCTATGATACTGCCTCTAATACTTCAATCCTCCTATTAAAAATTCAATCACCCACAATTTATCCACAAAATACATGTATGATCGGCAGTTCTAATAAATTTGATCACCCTCTAATATCATATAATGACAAAAAATATTGGATTGTATGCATGATTTTGAACCATTTTGTCAACTTCCTGTTAGAATAAATTTGATCATCCTCAGATTTTATAGTTGGAAATTTCACTTCATGTGATTAAATTAGCATATAGTTCAGCAATATACCAGACAAAAACAGCCCTCCCAGCGTGCAAAGCTGTTCATGTAGTTTCAGAAATGCATCCAACAAAAAATTTCGGCACCCGACGTAGTTTTTCAGTGAACTTCTAAGGCTTAGTTTATGAAAAGATCATATTTTCAAAATTTTCTAACCTTATAGTTGTTGCCAACGAACAGGAATTGAGGACCCCTTATATCAACACCCACTGTCGTGATTACAGTGGCGTGTTCCACACAGAGGGTAGACTGCACTTACATAACATGTGAAAGATGGAAGAACCATCTTCATACACAAGCCCACTTCTTCCAAAGAATTGATCATGTGACAGGAAACTTCAATGACCTCAAATCCATTTAAATCTTTGTGTAGATTATTGATTGGCCATGATATGTATTTGGCCATACCTACCGCTATCATGGCTGTATTAGATGGAATGATGTAACTACTGAGGAAAGATGTCACCTGACACACAGTCGATAGGCATGTTGGGTAGGTTCTGATTGGCTTGTCTCTAGATAGTTTTTAGATAAAATTTACATATCAGATCTTGAATGGTTTACATTATCTGATATATCATTGTCAAGGCTCTTCTGAAGTACATGTATGAACGGGGAAGTTTGCTTTTGTTTGAAGATGGTTCTGACAGAGTGGGCTAGATGTGTGCCGACCATTAAGCAGTCAAGAGTGCTACATTATAATAATATAATAATACTTTATTTACAGAGGAGATTCAATTAGTACAAGACCAATCTTCCTTGAGTCCCTCTCTCACTCACTCACTCATGCACATAAGACACATATATATTATGACACAGTAGAGAACAGCAAACGATCAATGATACAATAAGTCATGTACATGTACAGTACGCCCAAGAAGTAAACTGGTCACTGCTCGCGAAACGTTGGGTTCATCTTTCGCGAAACATTCGCGAAACGTTCGCGAAAGCATGTGCGAAAGGTTGATAATAACTTACGATGATTTCATATTTATTTCAAAGCTTTCGCGAAAGGTAAATACCTTTCGCGAAAGATATGTCACGATCGTAACTGACGTAAAGCGATCCGTATTTGACAAGACAAGATGACAACAAATCACATGAAATTATTTGAAATGCGGGAGTGTTGGGTCTTTTTATGCGGGTTATGTTTTAGGACCACTATTCTCGATTTCACCCAGCAAGAATTTCCTGCAACAAAATTGAGTTTCAGGAACGAAATAGGCAGAAAATACAGTCTACGAACGGAGCAAAAGAAAATCTCCACTCACGTTGTCGTCGTTGTTGTTGTAGGCCATGTGCGTATGGAAAACGGCACAGCTAAAAGTTTTGTGCCTTACTTCCCTAGTTTTAGTGAACGCTTCCAATTCGATTCGTCGGGAACCATGCAATGCATTTCTTTATGCTAGAAAGTATGGGTTTGCGATTAATACGAACGGGTCACGGGGTGGAAGTTTCCAAACGACCACGAGGGATGACAGCTACAACGCCCGACAGAACTGCGCAGCAGAGAGACGTGTGCCAGCAGTGAGCTACATCCAGTACCGTTTCGTTTCAACACGAAATAAAAGGTGAAATTTCCAGCTATACCAAGGATTGAAAATACATCAAAACCAAACGTACAAATTGTCTGAATAAAGAAGTTTCACGTGTGCATGACGAGAGCTGCAATCAATCATGATCGGGTTGTCTAGAGCATTGACTGGTCTACGGTTGAGCTTGGTATTTATTATGGCCGTCTTGAATTTACAGTCGTTTGGTTTCCTTGCGTGTACAACGTTTTCGGAAATTGCAAATTTAATTCTCGTAGGATACATTTTCTGCAATAAAATGCAATTGAAGGAAAATTTAACACTTTCATTTCAAATTGTGTCGGGGGAATTTCAAATTCAAGTCTTAGAAAAAAAAGAAGAAAAAAAATGCCTAAACCACTTTTTATTAATTACACCAATTTTCCTCTAGAATTATATCATATCTCGTTGATTTGAATCATTATCTTGAAACAAAATGCCGCTGCCACTGCAATATAAATGCATCCTGTTAAAGATGAAAACTTTAAAATAATGAGTGTTTATTCTTCATGTGATGAAAACTTTTTTAAAAATGAGTTTTTTAATTCATGGGATGAAAACTTTCAAAAACATTCGCAGACATACGGGCGTGCTGAAAGAACTGAGTTAGTTGTTGAATTTGGAAACTGAGTAGATGATTTTATTGTCAAGAATAACCCCTGTTCCGCCAATGAAGCAATAACATTTTTTTAAATGTCTGCTCAGAGTTGTTTCCCCTCTTCATAGCAACTGGCCACGCCTCTTATGAACGGCTGGCTGACGCCATGTTTCAGATCGGGCTTCATGCACTGCGATGAGTTCATTTGGATGTGAAAGATTTCAGTTACAAAAACAAGCCATACAGCACAATGAACTCAAATAAGGGACAGATTATGCGACTTTTTGACTAGATGAATACGGTGATACAGCTCCCGATTTTACGATCTCGATTTTGGGTGAATACCGTAACGGTTTGCTCATGGACTGACGAAGAAAACCGGTAGGCCTATATACGTCGTCGTGATTTTATAGTTGCAATTCATTCGCAAAATAAGGTATAGGGACCTAATTAATGCCATTAAAAACAAAACACACGAGCAAATGAAAAATAAATAGTTGACAGACAAGAATATAAACATTTTACGACATGTACTTCCTCAAACATCGTTCGCGTATTCCTTTCGCGAAAGGTTCAATTCTGACATTTTCTCGCGAAAGGTATGACGAGAGGTACTGGCGAATCGTTCGCGAAACGTTCGCGAACGGTTCGCGACATTTTTCGGCTATCCTTCGCGAATTTGACCAGTTTAATTCTTGGGTGTACTGTAGTATGATATTTTGACAGTATATGAGTTTCCATTCGTCTCTTGAATATATTTAAATTTGATGAGAATTTAATATTATTGGGGAGCTGATTCCAAAGAGTCACACCAGAGTATTGAAGAGAATGTTTATATGCTGAACAGTTTTGGGTTTAGGGACAACAAGATTATTAGAGGTGGTAGATCGTAGAGCCTTTTGGTAGACAGTTGCAGTTGGAGTAAATTGTTTACAGAGGTAAATTGGAGCTAGGTTATGCAGTGATTTAAACATAAGAATTGCTTTGTGGTAAGTAATTCGGTCATATGTAGTCATCCATTAATTGTAGCTTCTTAAACATTTCTTGACTTGGGGTATTATAATCTGCATTCAGTATTATTCTGGCTGCACGCTTCTGAAGACGAAGAATGCAGTCTAATGACATGTACATGTTATGCGAGTGCTGTATGACTTCTGTGTGGAACTTTCCTCTGTAATCGTGATAATTACTGAATCGGACAATTACTACTGACTTAGTCCATAGAGAGAGTTTGCCGTTTTTAAGAAAATTAAGAAAATCTGAGTGAAACTGATCTGGTGACTACATGTATTTGTTGGCACTACCACTTCGATATCACATGAAAATGAGCTAACATATGCATGTGACGACAACCTTGAGTGTTGATTCGTTGTATAGAATACTGGAGATGCCTTATTATTTGCAGGAATTATCTTTCGCGGTTTAACTCTCAATCCTTCTTTGCAGGATATAACATACACGATTCAGAAGTACATGTACTACATGTAATCGACGAGAAAATCAGTGGTTAATTTGACAAACTGTTTTCTGCTGTCAGCTGTCAAGGAAAATTGTTCTTGTTGAGTATTTACAACTGGCCTGTCTTGAAAACGACTTCTGTTTAAATCACCAAGGTACCATTTAAGCTAGGGCACCCCTATGGGGAGAGGCTGATGTAAACAAAATAACAAATAGTTCAGAGTTTAAAAAGATACATGTATCAATGAGAGGTTTTGCACACCTTCATGATCATCCACAATTGCTCATGAATCAGTCGCGAGAAATCAAAACAGTTGGATACATTTGACTTGCAACGCTTGCTACAAAGTTGTGACACACACTAGCCAATTCCTTGCGATCTGATCTGATTTTTATTGCCTAAGGCAGAATCGCGAAGGTGTGTGCTTGCCTTTTTACCCCTCCGCCTATTAGGCTGTGGGGTCTTGTCGTCGGCAAGTACGTCCGGTCGGTCTTCCGGTCGTCTGGTCGTCAGTCATCAACAATTCTTGTGACCGGTCTGGAAGCCAAACCGTTGCTTCTAGAGACTTCAAATTTGTATACAGGATTGTTGAGTGGTCCGCCACAAGCCTATCGAATTTGGGTAATTTGTGATAAATTTTGCAGTTTCCATGGCAGGGTACGAATTATAAAATGTTAAGGGCAACCATTTCAAGGCCACTTTGGCCTTGCTGGCATCTAATTACCTAGAATTTGCAAAGGGGCACCAAGGCAAACAGGGAGGGCATACAAAGCCCTTGCCTTGTGCATGGCCTTGGGTGTAATTCGCGCCTTGAAATGGCTGCCCCTAACATTTTATAATTCGTACCCTGTGGCAACGTCACAGAAAATTCGTTAACAATTCTTGTCACCGGTCTAGAAGCCAAACCGTTGCTTCTAGAGACTTCAAATTTGGTATGCAGGATTGTTGGGTGGTCAACCACAAGCTTATTGAATCTGGACCCGATTGGTTGGAAACTTTGGCTGCCATTTTTAATTTATGCGAAACCGTCACAGCTTTCTCGTTACCAAGATATCTTTAGAACAACTTACCCTAGGCACACCAAACTTGTCATGCACATCCATATGCTCGTGACCCAGAACCCTATTGACCCGATCTGGACCCGATTGGTGGAAACTTTGTCGGCCATCTTTAACTTATGCGAAACCATGAATCTTTTGTATCTCGGAAACCATTTCGCTGTTCATTGTGAAACTTGGTATAGATTATCGATACAACTTGCCGTGCACATCTATATGCTCGTGGCCCAGAACCCTATTGAATCTGGACCCGATTGGGTGGAAACTTTGGCGGCCATCTTTAATTCAGGCGAAACCATGAATCTTGTGTATCTTGGAAACCATTTCGCTGTTCAGTGTGAAACTTGATATAGATTATCGATACATCATTAAACTTTAAAGGAATGACTAAACCAGTTTCCCTGATTGGGTGAAAGCCTTGGCGGCCATCTTTAATTTATGCAGAATCCCTAATGATGTATTTCTCTGATACCATTGAAGTGTTCTATACAAAACTTGGTATACAGCATCGATGTATCAAGAGACTTGCACTGAATAACCACATCAGTTTTTTTGAGAGACGGGAAGGATGGCAGGCCAATTTTAATTTTATGCAAAATCATTAATGATCTCTGTCTCTGATACCGTTCAAGTGCTCGATGTAAAATTTGGTAAACATCATGGATGCATCAAGACACTTATGTTGAATGTCAGAACTGGTTTCTCTGATTGGGCAGAAATCTTGGCGGCCATCTTTAATTTATGCAAAATCATGAATGATCTATATCTGATACCATTTTAGTGCTTCATATGAAACTACAAATCATCGATACATCAAGAAACTTGCAATTAATGACAACCAATTTCTCTGATTAGGTGGAAAACTTTATCGCCATCTTTAATTTATGCAAAATCTATACCTCTGGTACTGTTCAAGTGACTTTGTATACATCATCAGTACATCAAGAGACTAAAAATGAATGACCGAACCGTTTTCTCTGATTGGATGGAAACCTTGGCAGCCGTTTTAAATTTATGTAAAATCATTGATGATCTGTATATCCTTTGATACTGTTCAAGTGTTTAGTATGCTTGGTATACGTCATAGATACATCAAGAGACAAGTAATGACTGCCGGTTTCTCTGATTGGACGGAAAACTTTGCGACCATTACTGATTGCAAGTTTTTTGATAATCTGTATATTTGTCACTTGACTGATTGATGTTCCTGATATTTTCAAAGTAGTACATGTATGGTTCAAATTGAATAGATTGTGAATGGCTGGCACCCAGAGCCGAGGGTTTTTAGATGCGCAGCTTCGTATTCCTATCAAAACTCTACATTACTTGGCTCCCACTGAAAATCAGGAGACTTTGATTATTGTTCAGATTATTATTAGGGTTCAAAGCAAGAATGGTTTGAAGCCTTTTGTTTTTGTTCAGAATATTTTTGTCCTCCCATATTTTTCGCGCATGATACGTCAAAGTATTTATTATAGTTCTCCAATTCATCCAACATCCCACACTGAAGTTATCACATTTTAATCTTTTCAAGCCACTGCTAAATCATCTTCTGCATTCATCCAAATCTTTCAGGCTTTTACATATGCATTTTCCATTCATTGTGTACCAATATACACTGACTAAAACTGTCTGGCTGAGGGGTTGTTGCACCTTTTAGGTGCTGCCATACATGGTAAGGTATGTTCTGGTGACACATTATGAGAATCTATTAGAGAGGAGCAAATAGATGCATTTTCATCCATCATCTACATGTTTGTGTTATTTCCATTCATCTAATGATATGTATTGATATGTATTTTCCAGGTGTATCGAGATGGAATTGTCCGACTCAGTTTGAACTGTGCACGAGAGGCAGCGAAAAGAAAAGCCAAACGTTATATTGAAGTCTCCTGTGGCCAAATGTACTCATCAGAAAAAGTAAGATCTGGAGTATAGAGTACTCATACATGTGTGAACATTTATGACATTGAACAAGTTCTCAATACTGAGTATCCAATCTCAGAAAAACTCAGATGTAGTTGGTACATGTAATATCACGGAACATTATATCTGACATCAACACAATATAAATCCTGTGCGAGTTTCAAACTACATCTGTCATGTCTGTGGCTAGCTTCGAGAAATTTATCTTTGAGAAATATCTTTAAAAAGATGTTTCTTGCAATTATTCACAGAAGCACATGGACCAATATAGTAAACAGAAAAGACAAACAGTATCCAAATAAGGCATCATGAAGGCATCATGTCTATAGACATCGTGCGTGTTAAATGTAAATTTCAACAGATTTCTCCCACCGAAGTCTGCTTCAGTCAGGCGGGAGAAAATATCAAAAGACCAATGAGTTGTTTGTCTCTGAGAACTAAACATCAATCAGTGTCAAATTGTGTGTCATCATTGACGTCTTATGGAATCTCATAGAAATATCAGTAAATCATTCGCACAAATTTTTTATAGCGTCACATCTACATGTAGATGGTATTTCTCTGATATACCATCTTGGTTTATCTAGATTGACTGAGAATCCTGATAAAATCACTTCAACATTAAGTAAGTGATCACTTAATAGCTCCCCTGAAGGATAAGGTAGATGCAGGTGTAATCTGTACATGTATTTCAAGGAATCCTGTTAGAATATTCAATTCATTCTGGGATATCTTAAAGGTGAAATGCAAAGGTTTTTACATTCTTCTTTTCATATAGTTGAATACTCATAGAAATATAGGTCTATCTATTTCGCTTGGTTTAATGTGAAGTAGTTTGACGGTTGGAAACTTTAAAAAAGTTGGTATTTCAAGCCCAGCTGAATTCCGATTCGCAAACCGGCATCGTTTATTTATTCTTGATTGAGAGGTCACATCAGACCAGCCTCCCAGGCCAGAGCAAACATTACAAGTATTGATGCCCAGCCAGGTGGTCTGATGTGACGTCACAAACCAGCACCAGACAAGGGCAGATCAAGACTTCATATTTGAAACCAGTGGGGCTTAATTGAGATAACAACTTTGGAACAATTTTCTATATCTACTACGAGAGATAATACTTCAAATAAAACCAAGCGACGTAAATACGCTGATAGTTCCAACATTAACTAACCCATGAAGAAAATAAAAAGGAAAATGTTGAAACCTTTGTATTTCACCTTTAACATGAAATCACCAAAATGCCTTCATATTTTCTTCCTTTAACATTAATGTGATAACTTATGTTGCAATAGCACAGCCTTTGATGTTCCCCACATTTATAGCAAGGTAATTTGATGAAAATCAGAAATATATGTATCATGTTTGCCAATATGATTAGCTATTTTTGAGAGAATATTATATAATGCTTTGGATTTTATGGATAGACCGCTGCAGAAACTCTGCAGAAAATCTATGAATGGTTGGATTTCCTCTGTATTATCCAACTGCGTATGTAATTACTCGATTTCTGTTTGAATATTTTAATCAACCAATCAAACTTTTCAAAACTGGAAGATGATGCATTAAATTCCTTGATGCATTGAATATGCAGAGCTGTGTAATATATTGACTATTATTTCTTCATTCTACAGAAGCCAATCCGAGAAGACACAAAGTGTGATCCATGGACACACCTGGCCAAGCATAAATACTGCGTGGAGCAGGAACTGAAAAATATTCCCGGGTTAAACTTCGTCACTATCCGACCTGCTATAGTATATGGTTTGGGGGACAGACAGGGACTGAGTAAGGACAAAATCCTTGCCTTCATTATGTGCTTGCTTGTTAGAGATTGACGGACATGTAACAAATGTACAGCTATTTTGTGTCCATACATCCACATATTCAAGACCTGGTTGAAGTTCCAACAAACATACAGCTATTTTGTGTCAATACATCCACATTTTCCAGAGTTGATTGAAGTTCTAACAAATGTACAGCTATTTTGTGTCTATACATCCACATAATCAAGAGTTGATTGAAGTTCTAACAAATGTACAGCTATTTTGTGTCCATACACAGGGGCTGCGGAACCGGGGGGGCAGGGGGGGCTACAGCCCCCCCACTTTTTGAGACTGCAATGTTAGAAGTCCTATCTTAGATAGCACCAGTCCAGCATTTAACATGGCCGATATAGAGTTCAGCCCCCCCCCACTTTCAAACGTGCTCCGAGGCGCCTGCATACATCCACATAATCAAGACCTGATTGAAGTTTAGCAAACGTACAGCTATTTTGTGTCCATACATTCAACAGTTGAACAGATATTTTGTGTCCGTCTATCCACACATTCAAGTCTTACACGGTTGAAGTTGTAACAACTGTACAGCTATTTTGTATCCGTCCATTCGCACATTCAAGAGTTGTAAGTTCTTGCCTCACATAAATATTTATGGCAAATATTCGGATAATCCAATCACAGGAATTGAAATATCCCAGCATACAATAGGGTGTAATCTTACTTATTAGAACAGGAAGTTGTCCAAAGGGACTTTAAATCATGCTAATCATTATTGTAATGAATTTAAATGGAGATCAAATTCATTAGAATAACTGATTGAATTTCTCCCACAAAATTTGGGTGATTGAATTTTAGAATAGTGATTGAAATATTAGTGGTATTATTATTTGTTAGATGAATAACAAAGGGGGCACCTTTAAGACTAACTAAGTTTAATGGTCCTGAGCTTTCTCAGATAATGCATATCTGCTTCGTTCACCTGACGAAGCAGATATCGGCTATCTGCGAAAGCTCAGGACCATTAAACTTAGTCTTAATGGTGCAACCCTTTGTTATTCAATTGTACTACACAGACTAACATGGCTACCCCCGATTTCCATTATTTTGTTAGTTGTATCAGCTTGGTGTTTTCTTCAGGTAATGTTACCACATGTAGTTTGACCCTGTGCAGTGTAACAGTGCTCACCCCGAGGTCCTCTCATGGCTCCCTCATCTCCCAAAAGAGAAATTTTACCTGAACTATGCATTGTGTTGCAGTCATATTGTTGTCTACTCATATTATATTATATACCTCAAAACATGAAATTGGACAAAATGTGATGAGCCATATGTTTTAATTAATCATGTTAATTAGTAATCTGCTTCTTATTTCAGCTCCCAGACTAATCATTGGGGCAATTTACAAGTACACCAAGGAAAAAATGAAGGTTAGAAATTTTTCAACTTAAAGCATTCTCATTTTGTCCTTCACTAATAGCATCTCACACCCTCATTTCATCTCAGTTCTCGGGCATCGGGTATTAAAACATGCATGTCATATCAATTTTTTCATTCAAATTTTGTGCATGTTTTTTTTTTCCTGAATTGATGAACCAGGGGACATAACTCTGTTAACTTTCATCAGATTGTCTGAAGGGAAATAATTTTGACTTGAACAAAAATACTGGTCTGAATGCTTCTCCATTCACCCATGTGATGTTGAAAACCTGTCAGCTACTTGTCCATGTGTAGACCAATCAAACTGGTTTAAAACCCCACAGAAGACTGATTTATTATAGGGCAACTCCCAAGTAATGGACAGTGCCGAATAATGCTTCAGTGTTGACGACTTGATCATGTTGACAAGCCATGCCAGCAAATTGCTTTGATAAAATGAATGAATAGGTGTTGGTATAAGTCATTACCAAAGATTCCTGAGGACAATTATAGGATCCCTGACTATCGGTACAGTTGAGCTGATAGTGTGATAGTACTGGACCCAAAAATGGTAACGCTTTTGATTTTTACCCCTCAGCCCATAGGGCTGTGGGGTCTTGTCGTTGCCATGTACGTACGTCCGTCCGTCCGTCAACATTTTCTTGTCCGCTGAATATCTGTAGATCTATGAAGTCGGGCCTGACCAAACTTTGTTGAGAGCTTCCTGACTGTTGACTGATGAAATGATTAGATTTTCAGATGGCTATGATGATTTCATGATTTTTAATTATTTTTTTTTATTATTTATTGATGGTTCAGATTTTGCACTGTTATCTATGCCCATCAACATGTTCTTGTCCGCTGAATATCTGCAGATCTATCAAGTCGGGCCTGAACAAACTTTGGTGAGAGCTTCCTGTATGTTGACTGATGAAATGATTAGATTTTCAGATGGCTATGATGATTTCCTGATTTTTAATTATTTTTTTTTTATTATTTATTGATGGCTTAGCTTTTGCACTGTTATCTATGCCCATTGGGAACCCTTGGTTGCATGTTTCATTGTGACTTTTGAAGGTTCCCTGATACAAGAAAGCCTGGTCCATTCAAGATTCAAGAAAATCATTGGATGGAACCCCCTCACCTCACCCCCCAATTCCCATATATTCTGGGAGCTTACATGATGCTACACTTGTTCAACCTATGGACCACCCTAGGGAGGATTTCCCCACCCCTGGGGCACTAAATGTTAAAGTTTGGGATTTTTCCTATCCACAGCTTGTCAGCCTCATGTGATATGTATGAGATGCATTGTACGTTGTTTATTCACACACACACATGCTGAATCACCTAAATAAAATGTATTTCTTTATAGTAAAATAAGTAACAGGTTGGTGACATTATTTATTTCAGAAGTACAAGAGGAAAGAACCGGTGGGGGTTAAATGAAGGACAACATTTTTCTTCAATTTTGCTGTTAAATCATTCTATTCCACATCATATGATTTATCCTAAAACTTTTGCATGAGCCATATTTGTGTCCACACATTTAACTGGTACAACATAATGCTTCAATTTCTGTCACCAAACATCTTACTGTACATGTATGTACCCTGGAAATTATTTCAAACGAGTGCTTAGGAGAGCCCATTTTTAGCCTGACTCTGGGCAATTTTGAACCAGTTTGCATACCTGGAGATTATGCCCCCCTCCCCCCTCCCAAATAATGATAATGGTGTGCCTGTGTCAATCAGAGTGTTTCTATGCCATTAACTTGTTAGCAAACTTGTGCAATGCATAAATTGACACTGATAAAGCTACACTTCCTTGCATACTGTAATCCCAGCACACCACTCATGTGAAAACGAAGTCTATTATATACGGTACAGAAATCACACAAACTGTATCCACAGGGATTTTTTGCAGGTTCCGATCCCAAACTCCCAGTTCCTTTTCGTAATTCATTATTGAGGGTTCAATTTTTTTAGTGAATTTCGGCGCAAAGAGCCTCTGATGGATCAAGAAACAGAGGTTTATTAACATGAAATTCAATACCCAAACGGATCGATATTGAGGCTCCCAGAAGCTTTTTCTTGGAGTATTTCCTTTCAAATTGAACAACAACAACAACACTTTCATTTTTGTTTCATTTGAGTTCTGGGCACCCATACGTTTTCCAGAACTAAATTGGCTCTAGATGCAGCCCTGACTCTACTTGACTAAAAAAAACAGGCTGAGGGGTCCACTCACCTTTTAGGTGCTTGCCTGCAATTCATGTTATGTATGTTTCAGATGCTCTGGAACAAAGATCTCAAGATGAACACCGTTCACGTGGAAGATGTATGTCAGGCCATCTGGCATGTCTGTATCCATGGCAACCAAGGGGAAATATATCATATTGTTGACAAAGGAGAAACTAGTAAGTCTTCATAGTCTATTGATTCTTTGACACTATTACAGTTATGGACTTTGACACGAGGACATACATTGATGTACCAGAAATATCTCTGCAACTATATATAACAGACTATAGTCCATGCTGTACCAGACTAGTCCGTAATGTACCAGACTAGTCCATACTGTACCAGACTACTGTATGCTGTACCAGACTAGTCCATACTGTACCAGATGAGTCCATACTGTACCAGACTAATCCATGCTGTGCCAGACTAGTCCATACTGTACCAGACTGCTCGATGCTGTACCAGACCATTCCATGCTGCACCAAACTACTACTGTATGCTGTACCAGACTAGTCCATACTGTACCAGATGAGTCCATACTGTACCAGACTAATCCATGCTGTGCCAGACTAGTCCATACTGTACCAGACTACTGTATGCTGTACCAGACTAGTCCATACTACACCAGACCAGTCCATACTATACCAGAATAGTCCATACTGTACCAGACTAGTCCATGCTGTACCAGACTAGTCCACGCTGTACCAGACTAATCCATGATGTACCAGACTCTTGGTTTGCTGTCCTCTATGTTTTATAGGGTGAATGGCGGGTGTCTGGTTCCATATGACTTCAAAGATTTGCAACTTGACTGGGTGGTGACTTGTTGGTTCGTCCTGATTTGTCTGAAATATTGTTTAAAGCTGTGCTAAAACTTAGTGAATTCTGTCTATCCCTAATTCTAATTGGCTGTTACAAGGAGCAAAGATGATGTGCTCTGCTTGGTGTTCTTATGGTTATATAATGACAATTCTGTATAGCTGTCTCAGTTACTTCACCAATATATTTTTTTGTGATTACCTATTGCCTCGTATCAAAATCACGAAGTCAATTTCTATCATGCTTACTAGCCTTGGATTATTACAATCTTAATAAATTAATGTCCTATCAATGCTCCCCAATCGTAGATGTCGCTACATGATCTTACTTCAATTGAATTCAGTGTTTAATGTACCAATGTCAATATTCAATTAAGACGATACGACATTGCGGACATGTTTGGACCAATCTACTTGTAGACAGAGAGGGGGGATAGGATCACCATCTCCATTTAGCCCAAGGTTGATAGCAAAGTCCAGTCCATATATCTACCCCGCATTACGGCACTACCCTAGCTAGACCTCTGTTTCATCAAAGAAAATAACAGCTTGGAGTCTGATTCAACTGAGCCAACCAAAAAGTCCCTATCTTGATGGGCCCTTAAGCCACAATGAAGAGCTCCTGTGATTGGTCGATGCTCATGTGAATCTAAGCCAGTTAGATCCCATAGCGATATATTCATATAGAGAGAAGAAAGATTTGATCTTAATTATATTGAGATTATTAGCCCACCAATTATCTTCAGAGGAAAATTAATAAAAGGACACATCATAGACCTCAAATCCATT
The DNA here is from genome assembly GCA_036873755.1 of Hanleya hanleyi. Classification (NCBI taxonomy): domain Eukaryota; kingdom Metazoa; phylum Mollusca; class Polyplacophora; order Lepidopleurida; family Hanleyidae; genus Hanleya; species Hanleya hanleyi. The sequence continues at coordinate 23,659 of JAVTVY010036624.1, forward strand.
TGACTTTCAAAATGTATCCTGTGCATGACTCGCCTACATTGTATACATGGTAGTGTGACTAACGTCACAGGACCTACGAAGTAGGTTAGGCATTAGGACTCCGACGCGCACTGAACTCTCGGAAATCTTCCCGCCCCAAGTTGAAATCCTGCCTATATTACTATGGGTCAGAATCACCAGTGATTTTCATCAAAATCACCAGAAATTTTCATCAAAAGTAGGCCAGCTCAGAACTTGCTGGTAACAGTCCCCTAATGCACCTTCATGCAAAAAAATCAAGGTTCTAATGTCAACAGTTCTCCTTATTTTGCCGACGAAAGGATTCGGATGGACTCACTCACTCACTCCCTGACTGACTACATGTACCAGACAATTTGCAGATGGTAGCCTACTTCGTAGGAATATACATGTAGGTCTACCCCTACTGGCATAACTGGAAATGACTTCTTCTGGGGGACAACTTCACTCTACATACATGACATACGATCACAGTCTCTCCTGTCAGTCAAATTTGCGAGAGCTGTTGATCACTCTCCTAGAAGTTGTATTACGTGACTGACCACGGTATTGTGAGAGTGATTCACTCTTGATGGTTTGTACTCCATGTAAGGATCACGGTCCCGTGGGGCTTCCGGGGATTGATCTGGAATGTCATTGTGCACATCCCAGGTCATGGTAAGAATAGGCCTCAGCTCCTCAGACAGCTTGTCGTAAGAGGCAATTAACTGAGGCACCCGTGGAGTTCCTGGGTGTGAAAAGGAATAGGACCCCACCCGTGTGGTTCCCGGGTGTGAAAAGGAATAGGATCCAACATCGTGATATGACTGAAATATAGTTGAAAGCAACGTTAAATCGTATTCACTCACTCACTCACTCCCTGTAAGGATCACAAGACAATGCATACAATAGCTGAGTCTGGGAACAACAATATGTCTAGACTTGACCCTTTTCAGCACCACAAAGACTCAGACAATAGCCGCCTACATGAAGTATCTACCCTCTTGACAGTAGTACATAAACTCTACAGTACGTTTTTATTTTCCGTGAAGGTGATCAATAACTCACTTGGGGGAAAGTTGGGTTAGTGATGGAGGGAGAGTGATTATTCCTTTTAAAAAAGAGAGACTGTGATCGATGTGTAGGTTCTGTTTGTTTCACAGATGGAATTTGCACCTCAGATTGTATATTAGTCTTCACAATGTATGTAGACTGATTTGAAGTGTGAGTAGAAATAGACTTTGTGTAACAAAGATGCAGAATCAAGTTAAGATCATGGCCCTAAAAATGTTATCAACTATTAGTAACTGTTGATTGTTAAATATTCTTTCTCATTGTTTAGCACAAGGACGGATAAGTGAGTTGGTGTCAGAGATATTCAACATTAACCATGATTACGTAGGCTCTACGATATCCAGTATAGCTAAGGTAGGTCTTAGACTTAGACTGGGATATATGATGGATATTAACCCTTTCACTGTTTAACCTGGGTTCACTTGCCATGTGGCAGCCTTTTCAAGAATACTGTACGTTTCATGGTGAACATGCATGCTTTGATGTCAAACTAAGAGAAAGTGACATTGGGGGATCGCCCAGTAATGACGGAATTCCCTTCTCGTTTGATCAACCGGTCTCTTAATGCGTAAAAATACACCCGCCGACGTAACGGCGCCATCATCAAACGACTACAAACATGGACGTACGCTGCACGTCATAAACAGAATGAGGAGAGAAAATGGTGACGTGCACTGCATGTGATAAGCTGTGAAAAGGTTAAATGTTCTGATGGTCTTCCTACTGTTCTATTAGTCCTCCACTTAACCTTCTATCAGTGATTGAATATATTCAACGTTGGCATGGATTTTATATTCAACCGTCATTATCATTCTCCATTCATCAATTCCACGAAATATTTAACCAAACTGTAATTCCGTAACAAAATTCAAAATTTCGCTTATTTCCTTCCTGGACAATTTTGCCCATGGTGTTGACCAGTCATTATCGCTCTTTCACATTTAATCGCATATACGTGTATTGCCGGGTACATGACGACAGAATTCATGTGTTTCAGTCTGTCCTCAAAATTTTTTAGACAGGATAAAATTGAAACTTGTAGAATAGATAAATCACAACTCCTTAAAACATGGACTAAATTGTAATTGCATAACACAGGTTTGCTTAACCACATTTATCAATTTGAAACTTTACTTGATGGAAATCAGATATAATGTAGTCCAGACGCTCAGGATTCGAATAAAATCAGGAATTAAATGTCAGAGAAACATTCGAGTTTTGATGGAATATATATGTAACCGACACATCTTCATAAGGAGGTTAATTCACTGTAATTCCGTCACGCGGTGCTCGAATGTCACGTGACCAGGTAGAAAACAATTGTATTTCCCTTTTTTTCTCTCATCCTACATTTCTTACATGTAGTAATAGGGTTAGAAAAATGATATTCCCAAACAGATCTTCCCATGGACAAGTAATAACAGGGGTTCAGAAGAAGAGAAACATGGGTACCTTGTAATTCCGTCACGCTGGAATTGGTGCATTGTCAGAGTTTGTAACCTCCTAAACTGACGGTGTAACACCCTCTGACTGCACTTTTGACTGAATATGGATTTCAGGCCTCCCAGAGTGACATAAAATCATAAAATTTTGCCAAAAATGAGTAAACAGCATAAAATAGCATAAAAATTGTTAAAAAATCATAAAATCATCAATTTTTGTTGCAAAAAAATTGGTCAGTTGACGAACTGCAATCTCTGAAATGTGGTATTGGGCATTCCCACGAGTTCCAAGTATGTACATATAATGTTGTACAATACCTGGTTCTGTGTTGGGCTGTTGTATTATTGCATTAGTCACATACATAGCCAGGGTTCGCTGATATCCGCTCATTCTCAACTTGTCACATATGACATTGTACCTCTCCAATATTCACTTTGACTCTACTTTTATGAGAAATCATCAATAAAAAGCATGAAAAAGCATAAAATTTCCTTGAAAATAGCATAAAATAATCACAAATTTTCACAAAAATTTGCATAAAATCAGAATTAAAATTCCTAAAAAAGTGACTGGGAGGCCTGGGATTCCAATTGACACCGGATGCATATAGCTGAATATGACAGACATGGAAAATGCATCCATTGCAGTATATATTATGGAAGAATGAACAAGTTAGGTGATCAACTACATGTACATGACAAGAGCACATGGAACAACACATTATTTAGCTGTTACATCCTGAGCCCACCTTACTCCGTTTAGTATGCTGATAGGTCGAGAGCCATAAATGTTGGACATTGTGTGTTTAACCCCAATGCAATCAGAGGTGATATCTGACAGTATGAGGTATACAGTCTGATGCCATGAGAATTCATCGTTAAATGGGATTTCTTGTGAAAATGAGTTCTGGATCCTCCTGTGTTTGTAAAACCTGCAAGAGCTGATTAATCAACTCTCTTGGACTGTGTTTTGCATGAGTAATGCAATCTGAGTGGTCCTTCTCTATTGCATTACTCTGTATTACATTCCCAGTTACCAGGAGAATGATGAACAGCTCACCTGGAGAATATTATAGTTGGGACAGTGATAGTGAATGAGAGAGATAGTCTCCCTAAAACTGAGAGACTAATCATGGAATGGTACCCTAGGATATACCATATACGTGGACAAGAACGATCCTCTAGAAGATTTATTTCCTCTACATGATGACTGTTCATAGATAGTCACACATGTCCAGCTAATCATATCGTAGTCAGGTATATCATCACTATATGGCCGAAATAGCGCTGATTGCGACATTAAACCTTAATTCACTCACCCTCCATTTGAATGTTAAAAGTACTGCAGTAAGATTATGGACAAACTTTTACTTCATATTTTCCCCATGTGGGAGGAGAAATATTAGGTCTGGTCAATATTAGGTCTGGTCAAAAGTGTGGGTATATTCCGATGCTCTAAGAGCTCCTGCATCTACAAAAATGTTTCCACAACCCGACCATGGTACATTAGAAGATATTCAGCTTTGCTAATCCCTCTAATAATTACATCACAAGAACTGAAATTTCTCACCATGAAATATTGAAATATTGAATTTTGATAGCTATAGGGGGATTGAATTATTACAGGGATTACAGTAATACATTCAGTACATAAATATCTATCATAATCCATGATAACTAATTGTTCACATCAAATTTCCTGCGTGAAAATAGTACAGTCTGTCGTATAAGTAATGTTGAAAATTAAGGTTCTTTGCATGATGTATATGTGTATTTCTTAGCTAATATTTTTCAGCTGAACATGAGCAGTGTGGTGGAAGACATTAATGACAAACATATGGAGCCATGGGCAGATGCTTGTCAGAGAGATCACATCAGCAATACTCCACTTAACCCCTTCATAGACCAGGTAATTATCATCAGTCGACTTAGGGCTTGCCAGTAATACCTGTTAGACTCACTCGCTCACTCAGGCCATCCACAATAATATTTTCGTTTCCAGTATTACCATCTTTAGAAAATTTGGGTAGGTAGGTAGGCAGGAATTTTAATTTTTTTATTTCTTTCAATTTTTTTTTGGTGGGTTTTTGACCTTTTTGTATAGTATTTCCCGGAGCACTGCTAAAAAACATAGAAATAAAAAAAATGGTCTACCCAAACTTTTTTTTTTGACTGCAAAATATATGGGTAGGTAGGGTTACTGGAAACAAATATTATTGTGGATGGCCTCACTCTTCATCAGGGTTTCTGATTTGAATGTAGGCAAGCGTGTGCTAACAGCACATCTTATTCACAAATGTAATCTACATTAACAGTTAATGCCCAATATTAACGTGTGCTGCCTCCCGTGGGCCTCTCAAGGTTGACCTGGGGTGTCATTGTGCATGCATCAGCTCATGGTAAGAATAGGCCTCAGCTCCTCAAAAACTTTCTGTAAGAGGCAACTAACTGGGTCACCCATGGGGTTCCCTGGTGTAAAAAGGAATAGGACCCTACATGTGGGATTCGCGGGTGTAAAAATGAATAGGACCCAAACGTCGTGATACGACTGATATATAGTTGAAAGCGATGTTAAATCATTTTCACTCGATCACTCAAATGTGTGGGTTTATTCACAGTCTTCGCAGTATCCTTTTGACTGGTCAATATTTCCATCTTATCCTGGGTCAGTTTCTCTTCAAACATGTATACAATATATGTAGTTATTCAGTCGAGAGGGTGTAAGGTATGGACAGTCTGTTATGTCTGTGTGGGGAGAGGGTGTAAGGTATGGACAGTCTGTTATGTCTGTGTGAGGAGAGGGTGTAAGGTATGGACAGTCTGTTATGTCTGTGTGAGGAGAGGGTGTAAGGTATGGACAGTCTGTTATGTCTGTGTGGGGAGAGGGTGTAAGGTATGGACAGTCTGTTATGTCTGTGTGAGGAGAGGGTGTAAGGTATGGACAGTCTGTTATGTCTGTGTGAGGAGAGGGTGTAAGGTATGGACAGTCTGTTATGTCTGTGTGAGGAGAGGGTGTAAGGTATGGACAGTCTGTTATGTCTGTGTGAGGAGAGGGTGTAAGGTATGGACAGTCTGTTATGTCTGTGTGGGGAGAGGGTGTAAGGTATGGACAGTATGTTATGTCTGTGTGGGGAGAGGGTGTAAGGTATGGACAGTGTTATGTCTGTGTGAGGAGAGGGTGTAAGGTATGGACAGTCTGTTATGTCTGTGTGAGGAGAGGGTGTAAGGTATGGACAGTCTGTTATGTCTGTGTGAGGAGAGGGTGTAAGGTATGGACAGTCTGTTATATCTGTGTGAGGAGAGGGTGTAAGGTATGGACAGTCTGTTATGTCTGTGTGAGGAGAGGGTGTAAGGTATGGACAGTCTGTTATGTCTGTGTGGGGAGAGGGTGTAAGGTATGGACAGTCTGTTATGTCTGTGTGAGGAGAGGGTGTAAGGTATGGACAGTCTGTTATATCTGTGTGGGGAGAGGGTGTAAGGTATGGACAGTCTGTTATGTCTGTGTGAGGAGAGGGTGTAAGGGATGGACAGTCTGTTATGTCTGTGTGAGGAGAGGGTGTAAGGTATGGACAGTCTGTTATGTCTGTGTGAGGAGAGGGTGTAAGGTACGTGATCAGGTCCGTCATTAGGTCCGCACGGAGGCAGCGCATGCACGTCCATTGCATCCGCAAATGAGGCGGAGGTGGTGGCATGACAGTCTGATGTCATCCATGAGGAGGAGGTGGAGCACGACTTTCGAAGTCCAGTGGGCGGTGGCGGTGGAGATGGCATCTGTTGAGGCCGGTGCGGATGAGGGCGTAAGGTACGGACAGTCCGTTACGGTCCTCAGTGATGAGAGGGCGTAAGGCATGGACAACCAATATGTCCGTGTGAGGAGATGGTGTGGGCGCATGATTGAAACTGTTATGTCTTCAGGAGGAGGGTGTGGGTTGCATGGACAGTCTGTTATGTCTGTGTGGGGAGAGGGTGTAAGGTATGGACAGTCTGTTATGTCTGTGTGAGGAGAGGGTGTAAGGTATGGACAGTCTGTTATGTCTGTGTGGGGAGAGGGTGTGGAGAGGGTGTAAGGTATGGACAGTCTGTTATGTCTGTGTGAGGAGAGGGTGTAAGGTATGGACAGTCTGTTATGTCTGTGTGAGGAGAGGGTGTAAGGTATGGACAGTCTGTTATGTCTGTGTGAGGAGAGGGTGTAAGGTATGGACAGTCTGTTATGTCTGTGTGAGGAGAGGGTGTAAGGTATGGACAGTCTGTTATGTCTGTGTGAGGAGAGGGTGTAAGGTATGGACAGTCTGTTATGTCTGTGTGGGGAGAGGGTGTAAGGTATGGACAGTCTGTTATGTCTGTGTGAGGAGAGGGTGTAAGGTATGGACAGTCTGTTATGTCTGTGTGAGGAGAGGGTGTAAGGTATGGACAGTCTGTTATGTCTGTGTGAGGAGAGGGTGTAAGGTATGGACAGTCTGTTATGTCTGTGTGAGGAGAGGTTGTAAGGTATGGACAGTCTGTTATGTCTGTGTGAGGAGAGGGTGTAAGGTATGGACAGTCTGTTATGTCTGTGTGAGGAGAGGGTGTAAGGTATGGACAGTCTGTTATGTCTGTGTGGGGAGAGGGTGTAAGGTATGGACAGTATGTTATGTCTGTGTGGGGAGAGGGTGTAAGGTATGGACAGTGTTATGTCTGTGTGAGGAGAGGGTGTAAGGTATGGACAGTCTGTTATGTCTGTGTGAGGAGAGGGTGTAAGGTATGGACAGTCTGTTATGTCTGTGTGGGGAGAGGGTGTAAGGTATGGACAGTCTGTTATGTCTGTGTGGGGAGAGGGTGTAAGGTATGGACAGTATGTTATGTCTGTGTGGGGAGAGGGTGTAAGGTATGGACAGTCTGTTATGTCTGTGTGAGGAGAGGGTGTAAGGTATGGACAGTCTGTTATGTCTGTGTGAGGAGAGGGTGTAAGGTATGGACAGTCTGTTATGTCTGTGTGAGGAGAGGGTGTAAGGTATGGACAGTCTGTTATGTCTGTGTGAGGAGAGGGTGTAAGGTATGGACAGTCTGTTATATCTGTGTGGGGAGAGGGTGTAAGGTATGGACAGTCTGTTATATCTGTGTGAGGAGAGGGTGTAAGGTATGGACAGTCTGTTATGTCTGTGTGAGGAGAGGGTGTAAGGTATGGACAGTCTGTTATGTCTGTGTGGGGAGAGGGTGTAAGGTATGGACAGTCTGTTATGTCTGTGTGGGGAGAGGGTGTAAGGTATGGACAGTCTGTTATGTCTGTGTGAGGAGAGGGTGTAAGGTATGGACAGTCTGTTATGTCTGTGTGAGGAGAGGGTGTAAGGTATGGACAGTCTGTTATGTCTGTGTGAGGGGAGGGTGTAAGGTATGGACAGTCTGTTATGTCTGTGTGAGGAGAGGGTGTAAGGTATGGACAGTCTGTTATGTCTGGTGTGGGGAGAGGGTGTAAGGCATAGGGATTTCAGTCTGTTATGTCTGTGTGGAAGAGTGTATGGGTATGGACAGTCTGTTATGTCTGTGTGGGGAGAGGGTGTAAGGTATGGACAGTCTGTTATATCTGTGTGAGGAGAGTGGTGTAAGGTATGGACAGTCTGTTATGTCTGTGTGGGGAGAGTGGGTGTAAGGTGGACAAACTGTTATGTCTGAGGTGAGGAGAGGGCGTGGGCTGCTGGACAGTCTGTTATGTCTGTGTGAGGAGAGGGTGTAAGGTATGGACAGTCTGTTATATCTGTGTGGGGAGAGGGTGTAAGGTATGGACAGTCTGTTATGTCTGTGTGAGGAGAGGGTGTAAGATATGGACAGTCTGTTATGTCTGTGTGGGGAGAGGGTGTAAGGTATGGACAGTCTGTTATATCTGTGTGAGGAGAGGGTGTAAGGTATGGACAGTCTGTTATGTCTGTTTGAGGAGAGGGTGTAAGGTATGGACAGTCTGTTATGTCTGTGTGAGGAGAGGGTGTAAGGTATGGACAGTCTGTTATGTCTGTGTGGGGAGAGGGTGTAAGGTATGGACAGTCTGTTATGTCTGTGTGAGGAGAGGGTGTAAGGTATGGACAGTCTGTTATGTCTGTGTGGGGAGAGGGTGTAAGGTATGGACAGTCTGTTATGTCTGTGTGGGGAGAGGGTGTAAGGTATGGACAGTCTGTTATGTCTGTGTGAGGAGAGGGTGTAAGGTATGGACAGTCTGTTATGTCTGTGTGAGGAGAGGGTGTAAGGTATGGACAGTCTGTTATGTCTGTGTGAGGAGAGGGTGTAAGGTATGGACAGTCTGTTATGTCTGTGTGGGGAGAGGGTGTAAGGTATGGACAGTCTGTTATGTCTGTGTGAGGAGAGGGTGTAAGGTATGGACAGTCTGTTATGTCTGTGTGAGGAGAGGGTGTAAGGTATGGACAGTCTGTTATGTCTGTGTGAGGAGAGGGTGTAAGGTATGGACAGTCTGTTATGTCTGTGTGAGGAGAGGGTGTAAGGTATGGACAGTCTGTTATGTCTGTGTGAGGAGAGGGTGTAAGGTATGGACAGTCTGTTATGTCTGTGTGAGGAGAGGGTGTAAGGTATGGACAGTCTGTTATGTCTGTGTGAGGAGAGGGTGTAAGGTATGGACAGTCTGTTATGTCTGTGTGAGGAGAGGGTGTAAGGTATGGACAGTCTGTTATGTCTGTGTGAGGAGAGGGTGTAAGGTATGGACAGTCTGTTATGTCTGTGTGAGGAGAGGGTGTAAGGTATGGACAGTCTGTTATGTCTGTGTGAGGAGAGGGTGTAAGGTATGGACAGTCTGTTATGTCTGTGTGAGGAGAGGGTGTAAGGTATGGACAGTCTGTTATGTCTGTGTGAGGAGAGGGTGTAAGGTATGGACAGTCTGTTATGTCTGTGTGAGGAGAGGGTGTAAGGTATGGACAGTCTGTTATGTCTGTGTGAGGAGAGGGTGTAAGGTATGGACAGTCTGTTATGTCTGTGTGAGGAGAGGGTGTAAGGTATGGACAGTCTGTTATGTCTGTGTGAGGAGAGGGTGTAAGGTATGGACAGTCTGTTATGTCTGTGTGAGGAGAGGGTGTAAGGTATGGACAGTCTGTTATGTCTGTGTGAGGAGAGGGTGTAAGGTATGGACAGTCTGTTATGTCTGTGTGGGAGAGGGTGTAAGGTATGGACAGTCTGTTATGTCTGTGTGAGGAGAGGGTGTAAGGTATGGACAGTCTGTTATGTCTGTGTGAGGAGAGGGTGTAAGGTATGGACAGTCTGTTATGTCTGTGTGAGGAGAGGGTGTAAGGTATGGACAGTCTGTTATGTCTGTGTGAGGAGAGGGTGTAAGGTATGGACAGTCTGTTATGTCTGTGTGGGGAGAGGGTGTAAGGTATGGACAGTCTGTTATGTCTGTGTGGGGAGAGGGTGTAAGGTATGGACAGTCTGTTATGTCTGTGTGGGGAGAGGGTGTAAGGTATGGACAGTCTGTTATGTCTGTGTGGGGAGAGGGTGTAAGGTATGGACAGTCTGTTATGTCTGTGTGAGGAGAGGGTGTAAGGTATGGACAGTCTGTTATGTCTGTGTGAGGAGAGGGTGTAAGGTATGGACAGTCTGTTATGTCTGTGTGAGGAGAGGGTGTAAGGTATGGACAGTCTGTTATGTCTGTGTGGGGAGAGGGTGTAAGGTATGGACAGTCTGTTATGTCTGTGTGAGGAGAGGGTGTAAGGTATGGACAGTCTGTTATGTCTGTGTGAGGAGAGGGTGTAAGGTATGGACAGTCTGTTATGTCTGTGTGAGGAGAGGGTGTAAGGTATGGACAGTCTGTTATGTCTGTGTGAGGAGAGGGTGTAAGGTATGGACAGTCTGTTATGTCTGTGTGGGGAGAGGGTGTAAGGTATGGACAGTCTGTTATATCTGTGTGAGGAGAGGGTGTAAGGTATGGACAGTCTGTTATATCTGTGTGAGGAGAGGGTGTAAGGTATGGACAGTCTGTTATGTCTGTGTGAGGAGAGGGTGTAAGGTATGGACAGTCTGTTATGTCTGTGTGAGGAGAGGGTGTAAGGTATGGACAGTCTGTTATGTCTGTGTGAGGAGAGGGTGTAAGGTATGGACATGGACAGTCTGTTATGTCTGTGTGAGGAGAGGGTGTAAGGTATGGACAGTCTGTTATATCTGTGTGAGGAGAGGGTGTAAGGTATGGACAGTCTGTTATGTCTGTGTGAGGAGAGGGTGTAAGGTATGGACAGTCTGTTATATCTGTGTGAGGAGAGGGTGTAAGGTATGGACAGTCTGTTATGAAGCAGGTATAATACTACGGTAATCCTTCACATAATTCAACCCTCCATATCATAATTCAACCCTCCATATCATAATTCAACCCTCCATATCATAATTCAACCCTCCATATCATAATTCAATTGCCCCCAATGTTGAGGACAAAATTCAATACACACCTTTCGCCAGTATCGACACGGACTGAAAATTGCTCAAAAAAGTTATTTCAAAGGATTTTTTACATGATTTCTCCAAACTTCTTTCACTCTAGAACAGTTCAGTGTTATTTCAGGTCCCTGTCAGCTTCTGACACTGTCAATGAAAAAATTTTTGACGGTGATATTCCCAAGACTCATGTTGAATGCATTGCTGTATCTGAATCTTGCTCTTGAAAAAGGGGCAATAATTCATCTTGTTTGCTACTTTCAGATGACCGGTAAGTCTTGTATTGGTGATTCTAATCAATTTGATCACCATTTAGAATCATGGAAATAACAAAGAAATGGTGGATTACATGTATATGTATGATTTTGAACCATTTTGTCAGCTTCCTGTTCTTACAGATTTGATCACCCCAGATTTTATGGTGGGAAATTCCACCTCCTGTGATTGAATTTTTAGAGGGATTACCGTACACGTTTTATCCAGAATTCTATGTCATATTTCAGGAACTTCTCTACAATAAACACTTGTGTATGGACGGTTCTAAGATAGAAGATACAGGCTTTGTCTACCAGAAACCAGAAATTGATATTAACAACCTACGAGAGGTAAGGCAGTCTACATGTATACTGATAAATATTCCATCTCCTCTATGTCGGGGGTGCTGGGTGGTCAAGTGGTCTAAGGCACATCACTGGTGATCTCTAGACTCACACCACTGAACCAGCACGGGTTCGAGTCCTGCTGGTGCATGTATAAGAGTTTGCCAGTTACTTTTCGACGGGCGGTGGTTCTGTCCGGCTATCCCGGCTTCCCCACCTCTAAAACTGGCTGTCACCATATGAGTGAAATACATGTAACCTTGAATGGGACATTAATCCAAATCCCCCCCCCCCTTCATCTCTTCAATGTCAATGTTTTGGTCATATGTGTGAAATAATCTTACTGAGGTCCAATAGTCTTGTAATTAAGAAAAATAAAACTGCAAGGAGTGCAGCGAACTATCTGCTGTAAGAAAATTGTTGAGTTCCAGTGTTACAACTGCTGCCTAGCAACATTATACTTGAAACTCAGAGATTCTGCACTGGTTTAAGGTAGTCTGCTGCTGATTTTGGGCTTTGGTGGCCGTTTTTCATGTTTTTTGCCTGTTTTTCCCAGTAGGTCCTTTTCCTACATGTACATGTAGGTCAAGAGATAGAGATTTCCTTTAAAAGTGTTCTGGCTGTCAGAGAATTTTGTGCAGCAATACATGTATCCATACATTTGATAAATTTGATAGAGATTGTGAGTATCTTCAAACAGTTAGAATATACATGTAGGAAAAAGTTAAATACTATTTGTATGAGTTTTTCATGAATATGCTTCAAAACCAGGGCTATTCCCTATGTTTTCTGGGTTATAAAATGAAGCATGGGTCACTCCACTTCACATTGTCTAAAGCTAAAAAACGTGCACGAACCTATCAATTTTTCTTTGTTTTTCCTCTTACATGTCTTATTACACAATTATGAAAGAAACCACACACATCTTTCATTCACCACCAGTGGACATTCTTAATACGACATTATCAAAAACTTAATGTTTTATTTCTCCAACCATCAACTGAATGTACATTTTTCAAAAGTGGAAGGCACGGGCACAGGGATTTATAAATCTCTTATCTTAAAAATGTTCCTAGAGACAAGTTTTGTATAGAGTTCAAATAGGGCCGCTATATATTAGCTTATGCCATGTAGAATTTCATGTGATAATGATCACGATATGGGATGAAGTTTACTCCTTACCAATAAATCGCGTAAGCTCCGATTTTTTGAGTACGCTATGATAGGTCTCAGATTAAATGGCAAGCGGAGTTTTGTTTGGAGTGTTTCGTATTCCTCCTTCAGTATATGGGCTGCTTCAACATTCCTACGGCTATATTGGAGAATGGAGGGAATAAACTCTTTGTTAGCAACTTTATCTGGGTCTATGTTCATACCAAAGGGTTGTCGTGTTTGAATTTGAGTTTGAATTTCCAAAAGGATTCACGAAGTGCGCGGTGATTGTCAGTTTCTTCCTGTGTTGGAAATGTACGAATTCTTTCTATTGGCATAATTTGAAAATGGTGCTGAAATGAATGTTCCTGTAGATTAAAATGCTCATTGACCGGGCCTTCATTGTCTAGACTGATGTCTGATTTATGTCTGTTGGCACGATATCGAAGTTTATTCTTAGTTTCATGTAGTTGTATTTTAAAGTTTATACCAAATATCCTCTGTACACTTGGCATGGAATTGAAACATTAAGAGAAGCTGTGTAAACAACAAGTTGATATTTTTTTTCTACGAAAAATGACATTAAATTGGAGTTTTTACCCCTCGGCCAATTTTGGCCATGGGGTATTGTCGTCGTCTTGTACGTCCGTCTGTCCGTACGTCCGTACGTCTGTACGTGAGCGAGATAGCCGGAGAACCGTTCCACTGAAGAATTCCAAATTTGGTATATGCTTATTTACCTAGTCAAGGACCAGAAGCCTATTTAATTGGGACCTGATTGGGTGAAAACTTTGTCGGCCATCTTTAATTTTATGCGAAATGGATAATGATCCATATCTCGGAAACCATTGAACTGTTCAATACGAAAGTTGGTATACATCATCGATACATCAAGCAACTTTCAATGAATTACCAAACCGGCTTTTCTGATTGGGTGGAAATCCTGGAGGCCATCTTTAATTTATGCGAAATCGATAATGATACATATCTCTGTTACCATTCAGTTGTTTTATATGAAAGTTGGTATACATCATCGATACATCCAGATACTTTGCATCGAGATCTGATTGACCGAACACCTTGGCGGCCATCTTTAATTTATGCAAAAACTTTAATGATATATATCTCTGATCCAATTTAAGTGTTCTATACCAAATTTGGTATACAGCATCGATGTAACAACTGACTTGCAATGAATAACCACATCAGTTCCTCTGAGTGGGGGGAAGGATGGGTGGCCATCTTTAATTTATGCAAAATCATTAATGATCTCGTTCTCTGATACCGTTCAAGTGCTTGATGTAAAATTTGGTATACATCATCGATGCATCAAGAGACTTACGATAAATGACTGTTCTGGTATCCCTGATTGGGTGGAAACCTTGGTGGCCATCTTTAATTTATGCAAAATCTTTAATAATGTATATCTCTGATACCATTTCAGTGTTCTATACGAAACTTGGTATACAGCATCAATGTATCAAGAGACTTTCAATGAATAACCACATCAGTTCCTCTGAGTGGCGGGAAGGATGGGCGACCATCTTTCATTTATGCGAAATCATTAATGATCTCTATCTCTGATACCATTCAAATGCTCGTTGTAAAATTTGGTATACGTCATTGATGCGTCAAGAAATTTATGTAATGAATACCGGTTTCTCTGATTGGACGGAAATCTTAGGGGTCATTTCTAATTGCAAAATTTTTGATAATCTGTATATTTGTCACTTGACTGCTTGGTGTTCCTGACATCTTGGTTCAAATTGAATGCATTATGAATGTACCCAGAGCCGAGGGGTTTTCTGATGCGCAGCTTCGTATTAACACATAAAATTTTTGGGGGTGAAAAACGTATTGAAGCCATAACCTCTGACCCGTGAAGTCAGAGTCTGATGACGATAACGTTGTACACTATCGATTAGTCGATTGTGTTGGATGTCCTATTGTCCTGAAACCTGATGATGTAGGTCCCCTACACCCATGGCAATAAAATCCCACTTCTATCCCTTGATGCAATGCAGGCCCCCAACTTCCATGATATTTAAATGGCTAGTGTGGATCGTTATACAATTCAAGTAGCCTGTCACCTCCCTCATATAATGTCGCTTCAACTTAATTAATTGCCAGTGCAACGTCCCTGGACTGTGAGTGGACTGGCACAGTCAGAAGAGCAAGCTTTAATTTGGTGTATCGGGTTACATTTAGGACTTCACTTCATCAGTTTCGTGTTACATAATCGATGGTAGATTTCTGGATAAAGTGATCACCTGTCATGCAGATGATTGAAGGACAGTTTATCACGTGATTGAAGGAGGTATAATATGTGGTCAGGGTTGGGAGCATTGTGACTGTTTCACAAAAATTGGGTATGACGACACCATCATGACATCAACAAAAAGTACGTTTAGCTATGTTACATTGTTGGTGTATCAATGAAAATGTCGACTAAAAAATTGGCTACGATTGCTCGCTATGAAGGATCGTAATCAGACTGCGATGCCATGGGTCAGCAGGTCCCAGCCTTCACCATTTCCAAACAGGCATGGTAATGGAGGGTTTCAAGTTCGTTTTTTGAAAACTTCAACCATGGCCAGACACAATAAAGCGCTGTTAAAAGTCAAATATAACCTCTTACAAAAGTTTACCATCAAAACAGTGTGGGGTATGCAGATTATTTGGTAGAACCTTCAAATCACTAAATGTATTTTTCATGATACTAACTGGCTTTTGTTTCTCTTTTCAGACTTTAGAAGACTATCTCCAAATGGGCATTTTCCCACCGTCACTGTTATCCTCAGAAATGATCAGAAAAACCTGGCATTCACAGAATGGAGATGAACTGGCTGAACACATGCAAGATGAATGGGGTAGTGGATCATAGGAGTTATCTCCCTTATATAGGTTTTACACCAAATTGCAGACTCCACAGATAAACTTGTATGACACATAGTGCTTCCAAAGCTGACTTGACTTTGGTTGGTCAGGAACGATATTTAGATGTATAGAAATAATGCTTGATGCATTGAAAGTATAACTTGGATTATGACTCATGAAAGTACTTCTAAACATTTCAACTAAAGAAGGCAAACATCCACATATTTCTACTATTTTACACCATTTTTGCATAATTAGTGCTTTACATGTATAATCACAAATATGTTGAAGTATTGCATTCATGTATTTGATGGTCTCGAAAGTATTTGAATACGGAAATATATATTTGTATATTTATGAAGACATGGTCCAAGAAGACACTTTGGACATTCCATAATGACCATTGTCACATTTCAAGTTAAATACTATACTAACGTTCTGTCATTTGCCGGGCCCTCGGTGGCCAAGTGGCTTGAGGTACATACATCACTGGTGATCGTTAGCCTCACACTGCTAAAACCGGCATGTGTGAAAGTTTGCCAGTTACTAGCTGATGGGCAGTGGTTTTCTCCAGGTACTCTGGCTTCTTTCACCATTCAAACTAGCTGGCACCATATGCATAAAACAACCTTGAGTTTGACATTAAACCAAATACCCCCCACCCCTCATCATTTACCTTGACCTAGTTAATAAATTGTTTGAACCTTAAGTGCATGTGATGTCACATGGCCAATCAAGATATCAGCTTGCCAACACTGAGAGTATTTTCTTTGATGTCTGTTTGATTTCCAAATATGGCAAGTGAATTTTGAAGGTCATACAGTTGCACTTCTGATATGGACTGCAGAATATTTATGAAGCTATGACATCACCAAACTGTATTCCGAACAGAAAATGTGTTATGTTCAGCCAAGGCAAGACATGTAGTGTTCAGCTTGGGTATGCGAAGATGATAACGTGGGGTGTTACATATACCGGTACTTGCAAGTATCTACCATCTAAATCTAATTAACTTTACTAATGGGCTGGTCCCTTCCTCATTTATACAATACATATAATAATAATAATATTTGCTATTCCAAGTCTTTTTTTTCAACAGGGCTGACTTAGCTTTTATGCATAATAAACATACATCTACATGTAGTTTTAAGTTGGTCATGTGTTTCCAGTTTCTGCTGGGATTGTTTAAGATACTCCTATTTAAAATACACCATGGTGGGCTTGATTATGTACGTTTTATTTTCTTGCACATTCAGCATTCATGGAATTAAACAAAATTGATAATTTATGATAATTTTCCAAAATTTCAGCATGGTTCGATTTTCCCCTAATAAACGGAACTAAAAGAAAACGTAACATCGTTATCCATTTCAAATTCTGTTAGGGGGGATTTGAGATTAAAGCATAAGAATGCTTAAGCCTTCTATTCAGAACAGCAATTCTCCAAAATCATTCATCCGTCGCTGTTCAATCATCTTCGTGAAATGAGCGACTCTGACAAACATGTCGCTCGCTACCATTCCCAATACAAATGCATGTATTCTTCTTTGCCCCATAGACACTGCTGAGGTGCCTAAATTACGGTAATTCCCTTAATAATTTGATCACCGGAAGTGCAGCAAGAATGGCTTATATCTGGCAATATTCTTCATGGCACCAGCTATAAAGTGTCACATTTTGTTATTATATGACTTTTCTTCAATTTGAATGAAGAATGGGAATGTTACATTTTCTCTGTGTTTGAATAACAGAGCTGAAAAGTGAACTTCCTGTGATTGAATTATTAGGGGAATTACCGTAGATATCTTTTCTCTTTGTTAAAACTTCCCAAACCCATAAGAGTGTTAGTCACTGAAATCAGTAACAAATGAATAATATATCAACAGATAATTCAGATCAAAGATTTTCGTAGTTTTTCTGGAAAATTGAACTATATCGCAAAACGTTCGACTGTAATACCAATGCTTCTCACTCGTGGTTTAGCCTGAAAGGGACTTTTTAATCAGGCGCGATCTAATCCACTTCAGGGAGCTTCTTTAAATTAGGGCATGAGTTTCTTGATAGGAATGACATATGCCAGGCAGTTATCCAAATGGGATACACCATGCCCAGTTACTGTTTGGTGTTCTAATCTGGATGGAGAGGAGTTTCAATTGGACGGATGCCATTGCATGGTATGGCATACGCCATTCTTTGTCTGCTGAGTTCCAAAAAGTATGCATGAAGTCCCTAGGAGTTCCAACCCGGCGCACCATGCCACTATCTGTTTGGAATGTCTTATCCCAGTTCCTAGCATGCCCCAATCTTAAAGTGTAACCATGGCACTTTTGTAAGTGTATGCCATATTCAACATAATGATGTGAATAACAAAACGTAGTAAAGTTTTCCCCTAACATTTCCCTCGTATTCTACATGTATCTCAGAAGATTCAAAAGCAGATTTCTACAGTAGGAGAGACCTCTGCGCTGCCGCTTTTGATGTCGGGGAATGATGTTAACGACATCTCGGCAATGCAGAGAATGGAACAGTTTTGTAACAATGTTGCGTTGTGACGTGGTTTATCATTCCATAATAACATCACAAGTTCCGACTTGCTTGTGGCTCTGTGTACAAAAATCACATTAATAACATTAAAAAAGTCGTAAAACGAGAAAAAAGGTATAAATTCTTTAATTTGGAAGATTATCTTGGATATGACGTACACTTGCAAAAGTACCACATTTACACTTTAAGAAGCTCCCTTAGGCCCTGTGGGGTTCCCGGGGTTAACCTGGGGTGTTGTCGTTGTTGCACACCCCAGGTCATGGTAAAAACAGGCCTCGGCTTGTTACAAGAATAGACTAATTGGGGCAGCCTTGTTGTTCTGGATGTGAAATGGAATAGGACCCTACCTGTGGGTCCCCCATGTGAAAAGAAATAATAGGATCCCACCTGTGGGGTTCCCAAGTGTAAAAGGAATAGAACCCTATCCGTGGGATTCCTGGATGTGAAAAAGAATAGGACCCAAAGTTGTGATAAGGCTGGTTTTCACCTTTAACAGCTTCACTTAGGCACCAACCCAACCACCTCACTGGGGGTCTAATAACACCCCAGCCACCAGTCAGATTTTTGGACCGGATTCGGGGCCTTCGAGCACATCGCCGGAAGTGACATCATATATAGTAAAATAGATGTTTACCGAACATTTTGATTACTTTTGAAGTCTGAATACTACCTCCGTTGACCTAACGTTAAAAAGAATTATCTGGAGATAATTTCCCCTGTTTCTGGGCAGAGCATATGAAAAGTAATTCGCTCATGTGCAACACTAAAGGAGTTGTCCGGCCCGATTGAAACTGAACCATGCGTTGGTTGGTTTCCCCTATACGTCATAGCAACGTAGTAAAGGTCAACTTCCGCTATTGGTGGCATGGATGGTATTGGAGCCTGCGAAATGGAGCATGCGCTGTGGGGAGGTTGGCACCAACCTTCAGGCATTGAGGGAATTTTATCTGAACTTAATACAAGGGAGACAACTCGAAGTAGACAAGATGAAGTTATGTAAGCAGATTACCTCCCCTGGATCATAACAGTGATTCCTTGCTGAAAATGGATCCTGATCATTATGAAGATAGATTTGGTTTAAGGTGGAGATTGACACCTCTCTTTTCAAGATAGAATTTTATTGAAACTTTCAAAATAAATCAGCACGCTTATACATAACAGGAAAATGAAATAAAAAGTGGGCCATATCAGCTTATGTTGTGCATTCCCATCAACATTGAGTACTCCTTGTCCAGATTAACACAGAAATAATGGGGAAATGGAGAAAAAATGACCATAACACTGAATTTTTAGATAGAAATGAACTTAGATTTTTAATCAAAGTTCCAGATGACATTTAAATCCCTATGTTTTGTCTAAAGACAATAAAACAATGAGGATCACAACCTGGTTAATTTTCTTTCTAGTGGACAAAAACGTTTTTTACACTTTTTCTGTATCTTCCCACATTCTTTCTAAACTCAGATGATTGCCAAGGCAACATATTTAGTCATATTCAAATTAAATTTTGCATGTATGTTTTAACAAACAACTTATACTGTCAATCTACCAAAGATTGGATTATTAATGTTATTCCTACGAAGTAGGTTCTCATTTGCAAATTTTCCGGTAATGAGCGAGTCAGTGAGTCCATCCGAATTCATTCTCCTGGAAAATAAGGAGAACCGTTGACACTAGAAGCTTGATTTGTGGCATGAACATGCATTAGGGGATTGTTACCAGCAAGTTCTGCGCTGACCTGCTTTTGATGAAAATCTGACCTACTTAAGTGATCTATAAATTTCGAAATTGACAAAAACAATGCCTCCTAAGACCATGGAAATGCACTTAATTATGTCAATGTCACTGTGACCTGACCTAATCGGGTCAAGGTCAAAGCTAATGGTCAGTCGTATGTCACGGTACACACTTAAAGCTAATGACCTCAATTGCCTGTTGGCTCAGGGGCTAGCTCTCGTTTGCGGGCAGTTTTTGGTGAGATTTTTGCCTCGCGAGGTAGGGATAAAAATATCAAACTTGTTTGATAATTCTGTGTCGCGAAGCGAAATCTCACCATGTGTGGCGAACGTAAACTTCAAAATGGCCATTTTTACATGAGCCCGGTCACATGAAAGATCACAATGAAATCAATTTGGTGAACCTTTTGCTCACCGTGTGCGCTGAAACCACACGAGCGCTAGCCCCTGAGCTCACAGGCAATCAAGGCCATTGTGTGTGCCTATAGCTTACAAGTGTGCTATAATGATATGAATTATTCCCTATAGCTATCATCCCTGTATTATTGTGCACTATCAAATGAGTTCTGCTACAGCACCCTACTGAATCGACAAGTATGATTGTAGGTGAATGCACCAGTCCATGTGTCATGCGACCTTGAACTGTAGATTGAATCACTTCACATTGAAGCCGGATAACAGCTGCAATGTTATAATGAGGCAACATATGATTGTATATCAGATATGTCAACAGTCCCTGGTAGCTACCATTTGTCTTGGCAACAGTCCATTTGGCGAATCATTGGCCAAGGTTACACGGCCCACGTCAGTTCGGACTGACCGTATTTTGACCTCCCATGGATTCGATCGGTCCGATGATGATACCATGGACTGTCGTAATATCAGACAGACAGAGAATATACTATTAATGGTTCATATTCCTCTTAAACACACACAAGTGAAAGGAATCGAGAGATGAATGAGTCGGTGATACATGAGGCAGGTAGTAAGTTCCCATGTGTTCATTTTGTGCTCATTTCCTCACACTATAATTTGATGCTAATACCCACCATGGACTGTCCACCAACACCTATAAACACCTCTCGCTGCAAAAATGTTTAAAATTTTTGTTAACTTGAAATAGTAGTAACCCTACATTTGGTGACAATATAGTACGATATCTCTGCATCAAAAAATGACTGGACACCAGTAACCATACCTGTCATCGATATGCTGAAATTCGTTCATTTTCGGCTGTGGTCACTGTCGTCTTGTCAGACACACGCCCGCGCTTGATAACGAAAGCACCAAAAAACCTACCATTGACTGATTTGACATGTGACCGGCGGTGTTTACCTACATGTACGATCATACTTGCCAATTCAGTAGGGTGTACAGTGTGTGCCTTTGTCTGACCAATTGAAAGCGACGTTAAACCCTATTCACTCACTCACTTGTCTGACCAATGCTCTCCGACATTAAATGTATGTGTGATACATGTAAGAAATTTAAGTTATGGTAAACACCTTAATGAAATTCAATCATACCAAATTTTGTGGACAAATTTTGATCAGTGGTTATAAATTCGATATACCTCTATTATCTTAATGTGTTGGAGTAAATATCAGGATTACTGGATTATCCACATGATTTTGGACAATTCTGTCAATTTTTTGTGCTAATAATTTTAATCGGCTGATTCTCTGTTTGAAAATTTCACTTCTTTTGATTGAATTATTGGAATTCACATATCTGTGCCATCAGACAGTAATTTGTCATTTAAGATGCATTCCTATCCCAGCTGTTGTAATTCAGGCATAATTAGCATTTTCTGAAGTGGGTGCTTTTTACCCCTCAGCCCATAGGGCTGTGGGGTCTTGTCGTTGCCATGTACGTACGTCCGTCCGTCCTAGCGTCCGTCCGTCCTAGCGTCAGGCTCGTCTAGCATCCGTCCGTCCGTCCGTCCGTCAACATTTCTTGTCAACTAAATATCTTCGAATCTACATGTATGAAGTCGGGCCTGACAAACTTTGGTGAGAGCTTCTGAATGTTGACAGATGAAATGATTAGATTTTCAGATGGCTATGATGATGTCATGATTTTTAATTATTTTTTTTATTATTTATTGATGGCGTAGCTTTTGCACTGTTATCTATGCCCATCAATATGTTCTTGCCCGCTGAATATCTGCAGATCTATGAAGTCGGGCCTGACCAAACTTTGGTGAGAGTTTCCTGAATGTTGACAGATGAAATGATTAGATTTTCAGATGGCTATGATGATGTCATGATTTAAAAAAAAAATATTATTTATTGATGGCTTAGCTTCTGCACTGTTATCTATGCCCATCAACATGTTCTTGTCCGCTGAATATCTGCAGATCTATCAAGTAGGGCCTGACCAAACTTTGGTGAGAGCTTCCTGAATGTTGACAGATGAAATGATTAGATTTTCAGATGGCTATGATAATTTCATGATTTTTTATTTTTTTAAATTTTTTAATTTATTGATGGCTTAGCTTTTGCACTGTTAATATCTATGCCCTTGGTTGCATGTTTCGTTGTGAATTTTGAAGGTCCATTCATGATTATTATTGAATGAAGGACAACATTTTTCTTAAATTTTGCTATTAAATCATTCTATTCTACATCATATGATTTATTCTAAAACTTTTGCATGAACCATATTTGTGTCCACACATTTAACTGGTACAACATAATGCTTCAATTTTTGTCACCAAACATGTTACTGTACCTTGGAAATTATGTAAAACGAGTGATTAGGAGAGCCCATTTTTAGCCTGACTCTGTGCAATTTTGAATCAGTTTGCATACCTGGAGCTCCCCCCCCCCAAATAATGAAAAGGGTTGGCCTGTGTCAATAAGTGTGTTTGATGGCTTAGCTTCTGCACTGTTATCTATGCCCATCAACATGTTCTTGTCCGCTGAATGTCTGCAGATCTATCAAGTCGGGCCTGATCAAACTTTGGTGAGAGCTTCCTGAATGTTGACAGATGAAATGATTAGATTTTCAGATGGCTATGATAATTTCATGATTTTTTATTTTTTTAAATTTTTTAATTTATTGATGGCTTAGCTTTTGCACTGTTAATATCTATGCCCATCGGGAACCCTTGGTTGCATGTTTCGTTGTGAATTTTGAAGGTTCCCAGATACAAGAAAGCCTGGTCCATTCATGATTATTATTGAATGAAGGACAACATTTTTCTTAAATTTTGCTATTAAATCATTCTATTCTACATCATATGATTTATTCTAAAACTTTTACTTGAACCATATTTGTGTCCACATTTAACTGGTACAACATAATGCTTCCAATTTTGTCACCAAACATGTTGCTGTACCTTTGATATGTAAAGCAGTGATTAGGAGAGCCATTTTTAGCCTGACTGTGTGGATAGTTTGCACCACCAGATTTAAATAATGATAAGGGTTGGCCTGTCTCAATAAGTGTGTTTTACTTGTTATCACACTTGTGCAATATATAATTGCCACTGTTAGCTACACTTCCTTGCATGCTGTAATCCAGCACATCACTGTGAGCAGAAGTCTGTTATATACGGTATCAGTTTTTTGCAGGTTCTGATCCCAAACTCCCAGTTCCTTTTCATAATTCATTATTGAGGGTCAAATTTTTTTTAAGTGAATTTCGGCGCAAAGAGCCTGTGATCAATCACAAAACAGAGGTTTATTAACATGAAATTCAATACCCAGCTATGCAATCGGATCGATATTGAGGCTTTCAGAAGCTTTTTCTAGGAGTATTTCCTTCAGAAATCTTTTCAAATTGAACAAAAACAACACTTTCGTTTTTTGTTTCATTTGAGTTTTGGGTGCCCATATGTTTTCCAAAACTAAACTGGCTCTAGATGCAGCCCTGATCCTACTTGACAAAAAAAAACAGGCTGAGGGGTCCACGCACCTTTTAGGTGCTTGCCTGCAATTCATGTTAAATGATGGAGGTGTCACCCTCACCCCCCCCGCCACATCTCGCAGCCATGTTTATTACACGTAATATTAATTACAGATATTGAGAAGGACATTATACATTTATTACACACCATGTGTCACTCAAAGCATAATATTTACTAACTTGCCATTTGTATATATGTATTTTATTTCACCCAGAAACACCAGGCGTGCCAGGGTAGAAGTTCATCTTTGTATCGTCTATTCTGTCTCCATCATCACATGTGATATTTCATACTTACCAGACTTATACATGGTTTATCGTCATAACATAGAAATGCTCGACTGAAATCAAACATTTCATTATGGATGATAAATTCTTAAACATCCTTGAGATGCTAATAAATAATGTCTTGAAAAATGAAAAGTTCAGAGTGAGAATATTCCTCTTGAATCAAGAATATTTGAGTAAAAGTATTATTCCCTAATAAAACTATTAATAAAATTATTTCTTGAAATTCTCAAATTATTATCTTATCATGAGAGAACAGCAGGTTTATTGTTCTTGATTTTATGAATCATTTTCTTATTTCATGAAGAATTAGTATTGATTTTCTTGTGATTGAAGGATTTATTTCCCAGAAGAGGATTATTTTCTCCAGGGCATCGGAATATGTGGGCTAGGCCTCATTAATGAGCTTTACAATAAATAAATAATCATACATGTACACATTAATTAGTTAATCCCTGTTAATTTTGATGATTATATAACATCAGCAAAGCTGTTCTCATTCGTTACTTCTTTTCATTTGAATTTTTGAATATTCCATTATTATGATTTATTTGTGGTAACATTCACACATTGTTATCAGCTCTGTTAAGTTTGTATAAACATTTATGATATGTATTTACAAGAGAAGTGGTTAATATGTTATGCCGGTCATATAACTGTTTGTCAAGCTGATACCTGTATATGTAGTGATGTAGTTGATGTTTCAATTGTGTAGTTTGGTGCCATTACTTGCATACAGTCATTTGTATGTTCGAGCCGACGTAAATTTACATGTATATTTCAGTTTTTGTTTGTACACATATAGCTTTGTTTGCATTAACATTACCATGGTATATATATTATCAAGGTATAAAGTCATATCACATATACAAAAAAAAAGAATTGTTGAGAAAAGTATGTTTTGTGATGGCACAGTGTTGTCAATTACCAATCCCGATAGATTACATTTAACATCATTCTTAGCTCTGATGTGCTGAACTCTATTTTAGCTTTATTGATTACTCCAGCATTATTGATAATAATGATTAGCTTTGTATTGTAAACACCCGTAACCTGATTAATACTGAATACAAACCTCTCCAGATCCAACTGTCTAGCTGTGAAAGACATAAGATGGCATCACTGCACATGTGATGTCAGGCCAAAGTTAGGCACCGAGCAATACTTACATGTAAACACTGTCACTACCGCAACAGTCAGAAAATAGGTTTCATAGAGGCATTCCAAGGTATAAAGTTCATGTTAGAGGAGATACCGCTTTTCAATGTGACTTCGCATGTTGGCATATATGGAACAATGGCCGACCGCTTACCCATTTGCTGCATGTACTATTGGAAATCCCGTAAATTCACGTCACTTCGCCTTACATGAACTATATGCCCATTCAAAAGACTGAAAATCCAGGCAACTTTGAAGATGTTATTTTCTCCAAGTTAGATAAACAATATAATTTACAAACAGAAGGCATCACCTGTAAAAGTATGAGAATAAAGTAATACAACATTAACATTTTAAAGAAATGGTTCATTGCTTAAACTTCAGTTTAACATCACATGGGCAGTGACATCGATTTGCACCTTTTGATACTAACGAGTTTGATCTTGTAATTGTTCTTGGGAAGTTGTCATCCCAGGTTATCTGGACTGATCTCATTGTAACTACTGTTAACTTTTTACGTTGTAGTTATTATAAGTGATATCATAGTTACTGTGGTAACTGATGTCTACATTGTTATCATACTAACAGATAGCATAGCCACCATGGTAATTGACTGATGTCATAGTTATCATAACTGATTCAGTAACTATGCTAACTGATTTCCTTAGTTACAAAGATAAAGTAATCACCATGGTAACTGATGACTTCATGATTATTATAGTAACTGATAGCATAGTTACTACATGGCATTAACTGATGCCATTATACATGAAGTTATCACAGCTGATTTTATAGCAACCATGGTAACTGATGTTATTAAGTTATCATGGTAACGGATAATGATCACCATGGTAACTGATGACTCCATGATTATTATAGTAACTGATAGCATAGTTACTATGGTATTAGCTGATGTCATTATATAGTTACCATAGCTGATTTTATAGCAACCATCATGACCATGGTAACTGATGTTATTATAGCTACATGTATCATGGTAACGGATATTAATCACCATGGTGACTTATGATTTCATGATTATTATAATAACCATTGTCATAGATTATTATAATAACCATTGTCATAGATTATTATAATAACCATTGTCATAGATTATTATAATAACCATTGTCATAGATTATTATAATAACCATTGTCATAGATTATTATAATAACCATTGTCAAAGATTCCAAGGTATGGACTGATGTCATTATACTGTTCTTATTATCTTTGTGGGTGCAGTTATGGAAATGAGGAATTATAGTTGCCATGGTAACTGATGTCTTCATATTAACTAATATTATCATAGTTAATGTGATAACTGATGTCATCAAATTTACTTTCATAAAGGATATCATTGTTTTGGTAAATTTCTGGTAATTAGTGTGTTACGGTTACCATTATATGCTTTGTAATTAAGGTTAGGTAACATTTGTTATTATCATTACCAGGGTAATCAGTGTAATTATTATTAGTTTTTTTTTATTATGATTACCTATATTACTTATTATGATAAGTAACTGATGAAATAGTTTTACTTGGGATTGATGTTATGGAAACTGATAAGAATATTGCATTGTCTAGTTGTCTTTTATAGACCTACAGACTTAAATTACAGTCTTCTGCAAAGAAAAGTCGCAATGCTGCAGCACTCCGATAATTCAATCTACAACTTTCAAATTAAAATGAACAAGCCTTTATTATTCTGACATCTTGTAAAATTATCCGGGGGATTATTATTTACATATTCAAGTAAATCAAATAAATATAACACTAGTACACAATGTCTATACACCCTACATTAATAAATGAATAGATAATAGGCTCTCTAAGCTGAAAAGAAAATCATCCATCAATTTGGAATCATACAAAGATTCAAACCATCGTCTTTTTTCGCCATGTGTTGAAGATTCAGTAAATTTCCATTTGTTTGTAATGTCTCCTGCACAAGGGTCAAATGATGACATTAGCAGGATTTTCTCTCCAGCTCACTGACCATTGTTGGCAATCGCCAAGCCACAACTGCTAACAGAACATATTAAACCAATACATGCAGACGGGCTGAAAAAATTCTGCCAATGTCATCTTTTGATCTTTAGCTGATGATAAAGTTCTATGAATCGCGCCGGAGACATGCAGGGTTCATATGACTCCTGAAAAGTCCTTAAAACTCCTTGAATTTAATTGCTATCATGGAAAGTCTTAGAAAATGCTTAAAAACTACACTTCTGTTCTCTGGGAGAACCAGTGATTACTGTGCCAAAAGTTGTTGCTGAACTTAAATAATTTGCTTATCTTTGTTACGACATTGAAAGTCTGGGAAAACTCCTGGATCTCTTTTCTGGTGTAAATGTATGAATCCTGGACATAATAAAATGATGAAATTTCACAAACTGTGTTGCATGGTGAAGAAGATAGTTAAGTATGAGGATACTGTATGATACTGAGAGATGCATCTATTATTATTTATTTTGCAGGTAAGAGTGAAACTCCATTATGTACATGTACATATCCATATGGTATGGGAATATTGGCAGTATATACTATATAGTGTTAATTGATTTTTACGTTAAACTTTATTCACTCACTCCTATTTGACTTTTAATTCAAATTTCTAAAATATCTAATTCAAAAACCATCATCTGTAGTGATTTATTAGTGACCTGTATGAGTCAAATATACAATAATTCCATATGCATCATTTCTGTACATGTATGTGTTATTTGAGAATCTCTGTTAACGATAAAATTAAATCGTACATCTTCTGACAATGGATGACTTTCACAATAGGACCAGAAGTTAAACCAGAAGTGCTAGTTCTGTCCGCTGATTGGTTTAACTGGACCAAAATCGACAAGCAGGAAGTGACAATCATTGAGTCTGATTGCATAACTCATTCAATAAACCTCATCACAAACATTACTACTTGTTTGCCTTGTAATATGCTCTTCATCGTTATCATGTATTAAAACCACCTGGGGCTTCCGAGAATTGACCGTGAGTGTCATTGTGCACACCCCAGGTCATGGTATTGACCGTGAGTGTCATTGTGCACACCCCAGGTCATGGTATTGACCGTGAGTGTCATTGTGCACACCCCAGGTCATGGTATTGACCGTGAGTGTCATTGTGCACACCCCAGGTCATGGTATTGACCGTGAGTGTCATTGTGCACACCCCAGGTCATGGTATTGACCGTGAGTGTCATTGTGCACACCCCAGGTCATGGTATTGACCGTGAGTGTCATTGTGCACACCCCAGGTCATGGTATTGACCGTGAGTGTCATTGTGCACACCCCAGGTCATGGTATTGACCGTGAGTGTCATTGTGCACACCCCAGGTCATGGTATTGACCGTGAGTGTCCTTGTGAACACCCCAGTTCATGGTATTGACCGTGAGTGTCATTGTGCACCCCCAGGTCATGGTATTGACCGTGAGTGTCATTGTGCACACCCCAGGTCATGGTATTGACCGTGAGTGTCGTGTGCACACCCCAGGTCATGGTATTGACCGTGAGTGTCATTGTGCACACCCCAGGTCATGGTATTGACCTGTGGTGTCATTGTGCACACCCCAGGTCATGGTATTGACCGTGAGTGTCATTGTGCACACCCCAGGTCATGGTATTGACCGTGAGTGTCATTGTGCACACCCCAGGTCATGGTATTGACCGTGAGTGTCATTGTGCACACCCCAGGTCATGGTATTGACCGTGAGTGTCATTGTGCACACCCCAGGGCATGGTATTGACCGTGAATGTCATTGTGCACACCCCAGGTCATGGTATTGACCGTGAGTGTCATTGTGCACACCCCAGGTCATGGTATTGACCGTGAGTGTCATTGTGCACACCCCAGGTCATGGTATTGACCTGTGGTGTCAATGTGCACTCCGGAGTTCATGGTATTGAACGGTGGTGTGATTTTGCACACCCCAGGACATGGTATTGACCTGTGGTGTCATTGTATGCTCCCGAGTTCGTGGTATCGACCTGTGGTGTCCTTGTGCACACCCCAGGTCATGGTATTGACCTGTGGTGCCATTGTGCACACCCCAGGTCATGGTATTGACCTGTGGTGTCATTGTGCACACCCAAGTTCATGGTATTGACCTGTGAGGTCATTGTGCACACCCAAGTTCATGGTATTGACCTGTGGTGTCATTGTGCACACCCGAGTTCATGGTAATGACCTGTGGTGTCATTGTGCACACCCAAGTTCATGGTATTGACCTGTGGTGTCATTGTGCACACCCCAGAACATGGTATTGACCTGTGGTGTCATTGTGCACACCCCAGGTCATGGTATTGACCTGTGGTGTCCTTGTGCACACACCCCCCCGTACATGGTATTGACCTATGGTGTCATTGTGCACACCCCAGGCCATGGTATTTCATGTTTATCATGCTGATTGACCATGACTGTTTGGCAAAAATAGTCGACCTGACGATCAGAGGTCCTCGTTTGGCGGGCTAAATATGACAGACTTGTCAGTGTGTTGGCTGAGCAGGAAATCGGGTTGAAAGAGGTGGAGGCTTGTGCAAAGTCCAAAGTGCTGTTTGTTGTTCCCTGTTTCCGTTGCCATTCATAGCTCTCTACATTTGTATCTAATACCGCTTATGCCGATGCTAGGGGCCGTTTGGTCATGTCATCTAAGTTGCCACATGAACAGATAAAATAAAAGTGAACCTGAGATACAACACATATCACGAATCGTTAGATTCTTGGTATGTGCTTTAGAATAGGTTAACTAGAAGACTATACTGTGAAGTCATGTGGCTCTGTCAGTATGTTGGCACCTCTTCTCACTTCCCTTATATGTGTGGTAATTTTGGCCATCCGTGTCATCTTTGCAAAGCCGTGATTTGATTCCTAAATCGTAAACCTGCTTTAATTCAATGCCTTGATCTCCATTAAGCTGCACAATCAAACGTAGAAAACGGAAGTTAAAACTAAAAGTTAACTCCCCTAGGAGAGTTGTCCGCCCCTAGGAGAGCTCTCCCACTCATCCCAGTGAGGTTACTATAAAAGGCACTGCCAAATCATTCTAGTCCTCTTTCTCCTGTTTGCTCTCGACAGTGCACATCTAGAAGAAGTGTTTGATTCAATTACAACTGTTGTTGTTGTTTCGCTGGTTATATCCTTTACCAAGTCTGACTTGTGTTGTTTATTTCGGATAGTATGTCTGAGGTTCCGACTACTATTCCTTGTCGTACGTGTGGGCAGGTTTTGTCCCCTTTGGACGCCCACACGGCTTGTTTTTTGTATGTAAAGAGGTGTGTTATCGGGCGACCACGTGCGCCGAATGTGTGTTATGGGACGCATTGACTTGGAGGAATTATGCCCAAGCTCGACGTGCTTACCTTTTACATGCGTGTGATGACCCGTCTATTTCGGAGGCAGACGGGTATTGGAAATTTCCCTGATATGAATGTAATGAGGATCTCGACCGAGTTGGCTTGGATTTATCTCAGAGTATTCAAGGTCCAGTTTCACCCGCGTCGGTATATATTCCTCCCAGTGGCACTATCCTACAGGAAGATAATTCTCGGCTGTTAGACAGCTTGACCTGTACCGGTGCTGCATTGTCTGGGGTCTCTACCAAACCCGTTCCATTGTCCGGCTTAACAAAGACCAAGTCGGTCTTGCCGGTGCATTCCATTGTCTCCGTCAGACAAAAGGATTCTTTGCCACATGTTATTTCGCCTTTCTATCGGTTTACCACTTGTTTTCTTCTAAAAAGAAGAAAGCAAATAAACATCGTCATGTGTCAATTTCTCCGTTGCGGGTTAAATCTAGTTATCTAATCCGTTTCTCGATCTATGGGGTTGTCGGGGCGAATGTTGGACTCGCTTGAGTCAGCCACGTGTTTAGTGTCTTCGGACGTACGTCGCTAAAATTATTTTGCTCTTGTCAGAGATTTGAGAAATTTTAGTCTTGATTTTTTCTATATCTTGAAATGATCGTCTGACGATGTTTTCTAAAAGTATTTATGAAATCTCATGCTTAACTAATAACACAGTCCTGCATTAGGGCAGTGTGTATTCAATTTCGCGTCTCTACACAAACAATGAGTTTCGGCCGCTGTGTTTGATGTGGGCTTTTATTGGCTCTCACCATTCCGTTTTGTTTTCGGTCAGTATGTGAGCCTATTGTGATCTGTGCTATAAACGAACAGGTTTTTGTTTCGTTGATTCACGATTTTATCCATTGATTTGTTGTTTAAATCTTTACGAGTATTGTGTATACTATCCTCGTTCTGACGCGGGAGGTTCGTTTTTTCCCCGCCGGTGAAATCCGATTCTTTATTAGCAGTCCGTCAATGTTCCATGTTGTTGTATCTTTTGTTCGGACTTGCAGTTTTTGGTAGTTTTCACCTCATGCATTCAATTCTTTGGTCCTACCAAAAAGGTAATCTCTTGTTATATCAAGTATTATTATGTGATTTTGATATCCTGTGTTCAAGAGAGAACTTACAGAGGTTTTATCTGTCTTTATGCGTACGTGATTGTTGCATTTGTGTACGTAACCACAACTCAACCCTATTTACTACGACCATTTGTTGCATTTTAATGAGCAGCTTTACTGATCTCTTTATGTAATTAAGGGTGTGTCAAACAACAAAGAGATCACGTGTGGTTTATCGTGAGTGAGTAAACCTATTCACCCACTGTTTTTTGTGTTTTTCAGGTTCCTGTTGCTTCAATGCATTTTGCTGAGAAGCAACAGGAACTTGACAATGTGATGTCTAGCACTGTAATATCACTTGTCTTTAATGCACCATGTAAGCGTCTTGTCTGTGTCTTGTGCGCTGTCCTTAGTGTTTTATAGGGTGGATGGAGGGTGTCTGGTTCCATGCTGCTTCGAAGATTTCTTCTTCGAAGTAGCAGGAACACAACTGGGCTGGGTGGTGCTAAGTTGGTTCGTCGTGATATAGCTGAAATATTGTTGAAAGCGACGTTAAATTCTATTCACTCACTCACTTTTTGTGAAAGTGTGCTATTCTTTGAAACACAAATTCCTGTTATTTACATTGTGATTTGTTTCTCACCAAGTTGGTCCCATCTGTATACTGTATTACGTTTATAATTCAGATGGAGTTGAGCATTATTTTTTATTTCTTCTCTCTGAGAAAATTTAAAATTGTTAGCGTGAGGGTGAGTGTATTTCTCCGGGAAATCTTTAGAAATACTCTCGTTCGACGATACGGAATGACACGCGAATTCGTGAAGTTTTCTTGATTACCGGTACAGTCTACAAGAACATCACACTGCTCTTTAGCAATGTACTTACCGTTTCTGCTTCTCGACAACTTGTTCGTGCTAGGTTATTTCAAATTCTAAATTTTTTAATAACCTTACCTTCCTGCCGGCGAGAGACTTTAAATGTATTTCCTCTCTTCGGGAATTTTAAATTCTTTGAGGATTTTTCTCGGTTACGTTGAAATCTCTTTGTTCTGGATGTCGGTGGTGTGACTATTTTTGGGTTATAAATAGTAACATTGTTTGTAAATGTGAATATTCTCTCCATATAAAACTCCAGTACTGCTTTTCATGTACAGGAGACAAATTACATCGGGAGAGGTCATAATGTAATCATGTTTACTATCACAGTATTCATGTTCACTGACACAAAGATCCATAATACCAGTTAGCCCATTCAGCTTACGTGTGATTAGCGCTAGGAACATTTAATGTGTTCTTCTCTACTGCGTTTCTATTTTCTAAAAGAAGGAAAATAATTACAATCGAATTCGGGGTGACTGTGTTGCAACTCTTTTCTCGCTTCGCACCTTTACGACGTTACATTACGTCGTCTCGTTGTCCTCGTACACCTGTACGTCGTTTCTCGCCGTTACGTCGTGTACTTTTATAAGTTTGTATCCTGCTCTATTATGAGCATGTATGTACATTATGTTGCGAATGCGGAAATCACTACGTTGTTTATCACACACAACGTTTCTCTCATTTTTCCACGTTCCGGTACGCCATAACGCCGTGTTTCACGTCATTGCTTCATTTGCGAGATGTATATTTTATATCCATTCATCTTCGTTTTTCGGCACTTCCTTCGATGCTCCATCGTCGGTCGTCGGCGGGATTGGAAGTCCGTCTGTTTAGCGTCATCCTTCCATTTGTATCGGTTCCTCTCGGGTTTTTCACATGGTGATTTACTTAGGTGCGTCGTTGCACTACGAAGAGAGTTTTTGTTCAGCACAGTTTGTGTTGATTTTTGTTTAACTCAGAACCATGTTGACTTTAACACACAACATTTTGTGTTGAGATCCGTTTACCTTAGGATTGTGCTTAAACGACACATTGTTTGTTCGTGGTGTACTTGGGGGACAGTTTTCGACTTTCTCCATCAAGTACTTTATTCCCGTATAGACGGTTGCACCAGTTGTTAGACTTTGACATTATAGTTCTGTCATCTTCTTAGGGCTTTTCATTTCTATGCAGGACCTTACTCACTACGTTCGTTTTTTTTACGGGTTCGGTCTCTGCAGCGGATTTATTTGTCCTGGCATGCCTGGTGCCTAGGACGTTATGCCGATCCCGACTCTGTCTCTATTTCCCTTGTTGCTGACTTCCTCCTTCATCTTCACCGGGATAGGAAGTTTCATATTAGCACCATTGAAGGGTATGGATCTGCTCTGGCTAGGGTGTTACGTCTTACCTCTGGTACCGACATTAGCCTTAACGATTATATCTCTGCGCTTATTCTCGCCTTCGCCTTACAGTCGCGTCGTACTCGCCTACTGTTACCGAAATG
Source organism: Hanleya hanleyi (assembly GCA_036873755.1). Lineage (NCBI taxonomy): Eukaryota > Metazoa > Mollusca > Polyplacophora > Lepidopleurida > Hanleyidae > Hanleya > Hanleya hanleyi. The sequence continues at coordinate 57,610 of JAVTVY010036624.1, forward strand.
GGATATCGGTGTGGTTCTGTGTGCTTTGATTCGTCCGCCCTTTGAACCCTTTCTATCCGCTTCTCTAAAGCTGTGTCATACAAGGCGGCTTTTCTGGCGTCTTTTGCTTTGGCGTCTAGAGTGTCTAAACTTCATGCTTTTGTGAGATCTTCCATGACTGGGACGGCAGATTGGTCTCGCATTTTCCTTTCGTCCCGTTCCGGAGTTTATCGCCAAAATGAGTCTGTTCGCTTAGGTCCGTGCGCTCATCGGTCGTACTCTATCCCTGCGTTTTCAGACTTCGTACATGGGCTCGAAGACGACTTTTTGTTATGCCCTGTTCGAGCCATTCGCCACTATCTTACTCGTACCGATTCCGTTCGTGGCTCTCGGCGCCTGTTATTTCTGTCGTTTCGCCCGTCTGCAATGCATGACATTACGAAAAATACCATTGACGCGTGGTTGAAAAAGACCATAAATGGTCTTATCAATTGGCCATTGACGCCTCCCCGCTACTGTATACTGCTTCTTCCCATGAGATTCGTGCCATCGCTACGCATGGCCTTTATGGAAGAACTTGTCCCTCCATGACATTGTCCAGTCTTGTGCCTGGACAGCAAACTCCACGTTCACAAATTTCTATCTGTGAGATATGTCAGTGTAATCAGATAGTGTGACCACGCTTGGGCCACTGGTGGCTACCCAGCACGTGGTAAGTAATTTCAGAAAAAGAGGGGGGGGGGGTGCAAAATTGTCACCATTGCAGCAAGGCAGCCATCTTGCTGTATCATCTCATCTCATCTCTCAATTATATCATTTGTCCACATTCAATATGATCATCTATGAAGGAAGAAATAAGTCAGATGGACGACCATGGACTCTCTAATCATCAATCTAGGAGGCCTGACACTATGGTGAGTTTAATCTTTACCTTAACTGCGGTTTTGCTTGTGTCTTTCAGGTTGTATCTGACTTCCTTCTACATGATCTCAGCTACGTCACCTACGCTCAACTCACAAGACGAAGAACTGACACTTGTGAGTATTATTGTTTTTGTTTTAGGTTGCCAGTGTCAGCAACAGCGGATAAAGTACAGAGAGTTGACAGTTGCGTAGAGTTGGCTCAGGGAACACACGCAGTCAACTCCTAGGCATCCTACAAGACCTACTCAGCTTCAAGAACCAAGTTGAGAAGTTGGCGTAAGACGGCTTGTGGACTGAGAATGGTGTGGCTTGGCGCCCTCTAATCCCGGACAGTTTACGCTTCACTCGACCTTAAAGGTACAGCCAAGTTTCTGCATGTATGTGCTAAAGTACGGCATTGCCCCAATTGACATACAATACCTGCCAAGAAGACCTAGCAGCCCTAGAGGCAGAGGATTCTGACATCTTGGTAGAGGTTGCATACCACACCACGAGCACAGCTACATGGATGGAGACATTCAAGATAAGTACTACTGTATCTTATCCATGATTCAACCTTTTTCGTCTCTGACCAGGGTTTTACTTGTTGATTGTTGATGTCTCATGTTTATGCCCATGTCTGGGTCATCCCAGCTACATGGAGGAAGACACTCAAAAGATAAGTTAGATAAGTATCTTCTATTACTACTCCATAATTACCCTCTGCATTACCGACCAGGGTTCTTTTGTTGAGATTTTTTGTCATGCCTGTGATCATTTTAGATAGAGGCTGAGACGGCCGTGTGGTCTGATCCGTTTGCTGTTTCTGCTGGCGATTTGGTATCGAACTCTGAGGACGTGGATTCGTGTCTCGCACAGTCTGACCTTTTTCCAGCACTAGTAATTGTACCTTACTGAGAGACTGTTATCTTAAAAATAATTGGATATAAATGTTATCTTAAAAATTATTGGATATAATTGTTATCTACTCAGTAGTAATAGGTCAGTTTGGCAGCCGCTATCTCTCAAGTCATCATTTTAGACCTGACACAATTCTGACTTTTAATCTTTGACTTTACTGCAGTTTTGCTTGTCATTTCAGTTTGAACTGACTTCCTCCCAGATGATCTCAGCTGGGTCACCTACGCTCAACTCACAAGACGAAGTATTGACACTTGGCAGTGTCTCCACAGTCGAATACAGTACAGAGTGGACGATTGCGTAGTGTTGACTCAGGGAGCAAACGCAGTCATCTCCTACAAGACCTGTTCAACTTCAAGAACCAAGTATGGAGAGTTGGACGTAAGACGGCTTGTGGACTGAGAATGGTGTGGCTTGGCGCCCTCTAAGCCCGGACAGTTTACGCTTCACCCGACCTTAAAGGTACAGCCAAGTATCTGCATGTATGTTCTAAAGTACGGCATTGCCCCAACTGACCATACAATACCTGCCAAGAAGACCTAGCAGCCCTAGAGGCAGAGGATTCTGACATCTTGGTAGAGGTTGCATACCACACCACGAGCACAGCTACATGGATGGAGACATTCAAGATAAGTACTGTTGTATCTTATCCATGATTTAACCTTTTTCGTCTCTGACCAGGGTTTCATTTGTTGATTGTTGATGTCTCATGTTTATGCCCATGTCTGTGTCATCCCAGCGGTTACTTAGCCTGCTTTTAGAACTACAACAAGGCCGAGGTTCCCACCTCCATGTGTTGGTACTGAGGCATTGAATTAAAGCAGGTTTACGATTTAGGAATCAAATATTAAACATTTATAAGCAATGTTTCTATTTGTTACTAAATCAAACCTGCTTTAATTTAATTGCCCCTCCCTTCCGTCCCCTCATCCCGCGGCCTTGCTCACTACTGGTCTCGGTTGATTACAATGAGAAAGAGGACTAGAATGATTTGGCAGTGCCTTTTATAGTAACCTCACTGGGATGAGTGGGAGAGCTCTCCTAGGGGCAGACAACTCTCCTAGGGGAGTTAACTTTTAGTTTTAACTTCCGTTTTCTACGTTTGATTGTGCAGCTTAATGGAGATTAAGGCATTGAATTAAAGCAGGTTTGATTTAGTAACAAATAGAAACATTGTTTATAAATGTTTAATTTCTGTCAGAGATGTCAAATTTGGCATGACCCTGCTGTGGTGTGTGACAATCGTATGGAGCAGATGGAGACTGATCCGGGTGATATTGCACAGAGTGGGGAAAACTGTGATATCCTATGCTTCTGTTACAGACAGATCGGTTGGAAGTAAGGGAGGTATGAAGTTTGGAAGTATGGGAGGTGAGAAGGTGCAGACTGGGGATAAGGTGCAGACTGTTCAAGTGTGTGAGAAGGTTCTGACTGTGGAAGTTGTACATAAGGGTGAGACGACTTCAAGTCACACAAGAAGCTGTCAAAGTTGTGAGGAAGGTGGTTTACATGAAAATACATGTATCACGATGTCGTCTGGCTTGGACCCTCCAGATCCTCCCAAGGTGCTGAAGACCGTGTTCTTTGGATGTGGAAATGGATTTTAGAGAACCAGCTGTTCCACGTAGTGGATCAGCCTTATAGTGCTACTCAAAGACATAATGGTCTGACATCCTGTGCGGACTCCTCGTCACACTAATTTAATGAAGACGATCTCTCCTCTGGAGAGTATAAACTAAGATTTTTCGGATGTTACCACCATATCGCTGTGAATTCACTGAGAAATCTGAGAAGAAACACGACTGGTTTTGCATAATGATGATGGTGTTCTGAGAGAGTCTTTGTCAGAGGTTTTTATAAAGTGTCCGAAACTAGTAAACACGAAAGAGTTATTTGGGACTTTGAGGTCGAGTTTGCGGATTCCTTTGGAGAGTACGTGAACAGGGTGGTTGCATTTGGAAGGCACGAAAAGAAAGTCTCATGCAAGTTTGTTTGACAGCGATTGATTGTGAGGTATTTATAATGTTATCATGGTGGTTCCATTCAGAAGACAACAAGCATTGACAGGAATGTCTCATTAGACATTTGATTTGGAATTGTTCAACACCGATTGATTTGTGATGTAATTTTGTTCTTGAATATTGATCATTAGATAGAGATTGATATTAGTTACTATATAGCTGTTATATTGCTGATTTCGACGTTAAATATAATTCCCTTTCTCTTCTGTTTCAAGGGTATTATTTAGTGCTGGCCAGTGTTTGGCTATGTACACAATTAAATCATCATCACTATATTCTAATGAAATGTAAATGGATACAGAAGTGTGTACCTAATATATGTATACATAATGTTGCTTTGGGCTTTGGTTGTGTTGGTTCACTGCCTTCAGTGGCAGCCAATGGAATCGCATCTTTTCCCACTTCGTATGCCGATGGGGCTGTCCACAAATCACCGATTTTGGAGCAATTCCACAATCTTGTCTTCGGGACATTTAAGTAACAGGTTATCTCCGACAATCTGAAAGAAATGACCTATATCCGACCTATGATCAACAACATTCGGTGACATCCTCAGAGACGTGGTTATACCCCTCTCAGCGCAACATAGTGGATTTCACAAGACCATTGTTGCACTCTAGTAGATGGACATAGCTTACAGTCAATCTAACTGGGTATGTTTATATGAACGATTTCGAACACAACAAAAATAATGCCATTTGTGGTGGGGATTTTTGATTCCCTATCAAAATCAGGTTAATTAGTTTTGGACGTTATAGCCTTATAGCGTTATGGGTAATATATATCACACGTTTTCGAATGGGACTAAAAAGTCTCTATGGGATATTTAATGTTAACAGGTTATTGGTGCAGGTTATTAAATTAACAAAAGTGCACTTGGGTGTCGATGCATGTTGAAATGCCTAATGTTCGCATGTTTGAAGGGTTTGAATTCCACCAACACTTTATTTTTCTCTCTCATTCTCATTTATGCTATAAATAGCCGTCCGTGCTACTGGGCAGTACCGGGTAGTATGAAACTAGCAAAAGGAGTCATGTGTGCAACCCTGTCACTGTAGAATTAGTCCCCCTGCGTGAATGCGGGTAAAACAAGGCTATACCTAGCTAAGATTCATAGCGTCTCCCTTCCCTCACCGCTATGCCGACGACAAATACATTTCCCTGGTGGTAACTCGAACATCTCCATGGCGCACTCATTATTACCTTTGCGCCCTATTGGACCTTCATTAACTTGAGAAAATGGGCCGCCATGAATAACAAGCACTGGATGATCGCAAAGACCTCCGTCGCGGCAACAGGGTCCGTAGGGGAATACATCGCTGAATAACATAGGGCCGGATGCCAAGCTCAATTGTGCATTTGTTGGACGTTAACTCCACCAATGGTAATTAACCTGGGATTGAGGATTCCCCACTAGCATGTCCAGCCAGGGATGTGGATGTCACATTCCCCGCACATAAGTTTTGTCTGATTTCACATGCTTGAAATATTGGGGTATGGAATAGAGTATATTGATAGAAAACCTTGAATACTGCTTGAGACATTAGGCCCCTTCCCAACCCCACCTCCCCCTGAGAGGATGCCCCCACCCAAATCAACACGTTATCGGCAGAAATGAGACCCTGTGTGCCTAGTTTTACCAATTTGCTTGTGATTTTGTGGTATAGGCCCGACACATCAACACTTCATATTTTGTATGTGTACAGTATAGCATCATCATTGAGAGAATCCTCTACAAAACACATCTGATTTTACCGACACTCCGTTCTGATCTGCCTCAGCATCATGTGGTGAGGATTCAATGCGCTCGGTATAATTTTGTATGCTGATGTTACAGGTCACCTTCACCATACTGTATCAATGATCATGGACTTGTACATGTATCACATTCATATTGAATGGTGATGGCTGATGAGAATATTGCCCATATGGAACAAATGGCTGGATTCCAGCAAATAAAAAGTTCACATTAATCATAAACAACATACAGTTAATAATATTATCAAATAATTATGTGTATTCCTTGTCGACATAAATATATAACAGACAATATTATGACTGAATCCTGGTAACAGATATACACCTGAATCACACCATTTGTAGATCACTGTCAGGTTATCGCTTAACATTTAACAATTTCTGAAAATGACGGCATTTTAATATCTGTCCAACCTGATCTAATTTACTGGCTTATCTATTCATAAATGCGTATTGGCTAAGATCACATTATGCCTTGTATATATACTGTGCGTATGGAGCTGTTTGTAACTTTGTTCACTGCTGAAGATGCTATAACTAATAGCAAAATATACAGAATAAATTGTGATTCCTACTCGGAGTTGCTCTTCGTCTCTACAATTGGAGTAAAATGCTGTGTTCTTGTGCATTTTGACAGAATATTTAGACTTTGAAGATGATATGTACTGATGTTCCAAAATGAACTGAATTTTCCGTGTCATCTGTCTGTCTCTCTGTTTGCCCATGCATCTTTCTTGTCATACCACATATGCAGCTGGTGATGGATCAGAAGCCTAATGAAATTGACTGACCTTCAGCTGTTTTATCGAGGTCAAATTTAGCATTAGCAATAATTTTTAAAGGAGTGAAGATAGGCTCTCCAAATTCATAATACTTGTGCAATTGGTGGCTGACTAGAAGCCTATCCCAGTTGACTGAATCTATTTTCTCAGGTTTATATACTGTATATTATGATATAACATGAGATATAGCTAGGCATTCTAAATTGATATCACATATGCAACTGACGATGGACCTGAAGTCTATGAATATGACGGACATTGACCTATTTTCTCAAGGTCAAAAACTGTAAGTTAAGTTAACTGCTGACATACACGTCAAATCTAACATTGTCATCATTTTGTTGTCGCTGTGGTTTTTCTTCCAGAACAATTTAGCGAATTTTGCATGTGTTTCAACAGTCTCATGCTTCAACAGTAACTTAAACCATGCTGTATCGGCTGAGCTGTTGAAATAGCCTTCATTTCCTAGCTCTGACATACTGCATCACTGTCAAAATATGAATACCAAGACAGAGTGATAGATCACACAGCCAGTGAAGATTCCCGATTTACATTGAATGTCATTATTGCCTAAGTAGTATTAGCAGTATTTTACAACAACAACAATTCGCTGACTTACAGTGAAAAATTATAGTGAAAGGTATCTATTTTTTACGGGGCGATTTAGTCCCGTAGGGACTAATGGTCCTGTCTTATAGTCAGGAAAAACTTGAGCACCGGCTCTGTGTCTTGCTAAGACAGCAAAAGATAGAGTTCTTACACGACAAGAAAGAGGTCTGAAACTTCCTTCTTTAGAGTGTCCAGGTTTCTGTGTTTTTAATGTTCGCGTATAGTTGCAGGTCTGATATGTTTAAGTTACATTTCCATTTATCTAATTTTATGCGTGTTTTCGTTAATTTTCCAGTGGCACTACTTCTTACTCAAAATGTGTCGTCTGCTAAACCACAGATTTTGAGAGGCGCATGTTGAGTGATTTTGTGGGACTAACTCATTCTCATTAGAAAGCGTGTTTGGGTAGTAATTTAGTACTAAATAATACCAGTATAGGCGTAATTCATTGTAGAAAACAATGGGATATTTCACTTTGCCTGTATTCATTTACATTTTCATGAAATATGTGTGTTGAGTTACAGTTTGGAATTTTCGCCGTTTACCCCTCAAGACCCTCTGCATTATATTTTATGGTAAGTTTCTAAAATCCAGTGGTGGTCAAATCATTTACATAATAATTTCCCTGTATTCAGAAATGTTTTCTTTCCATTCTGCTTCTGAAATATTCATGGAATGTTGCAAGCATTTCCCCCTGGTCTACAGAAAGAGCTCTGCATATCACAGACACGATGGGTTTGAAACTGTAATGTGACAGGGGAGATAACCAAATAGAAGTGTAATATACTAGGTGTGTACTGGCAGGAGGAGGTACATGCCATGAGAGGATGCATCCCAGCATAGCTCCAGTCCATCTAACCATGAGGATTTTACATTGTACAGTGAAACCTGGATACACCGACCTTGCACGGGACCGAAGAAATATGTCGGTTTTGACAGTGTGTCGGTTTTCTCATGGTTGATGATTTTGGCGTCTGGCTGAGAGACAACAACAACAACAACGCTAAAGGAAGGAAGTAGGCTAATACGAGGACTGTGCTACAATACCTTTTTTTCGACACACAAAATAAATAAATTACATGAAATACTATAAATGATGTTGATCGTTTATATTTACAATGCACATTTATGATGAAAATATATATAAGATGTTATGAAGGAAAGTGTATAAGATGATGCAACTCCGGTACCGTACAATGTAGGTCACGTAAGGTGTCGGGTCTATAGCACTCAAGTCAGCACAATGCGAAATATATAAATACGCCAATATAATAATATAATGAACTTAAATATTTGAATACATGTAATAATTGTCAGTTGTAGCACTTTAATATTTAGTGAAACACCTATCGAACGTGGATTGCTCTTTCCTGCTCTGCTCCTCTGTTATGCTCGTCATGGCCTGGATTTGCGGATTGGATTTACACGACTTGTACTCTCCCCTTTTCTTCCGAGTGTCTTGTCCGGCATTGCACGGAAAAACAAACCAGTCTCGTCACAGTTAAATATGTCTGACGGGGAATAACCGGCCACGAGGGAGTCTGGGTTTTCACCAGTGTGATTGCAGGTGTGGCCCCCTAGCACAAGTATTTATTATACTATAGTGAGTTAACGGAAGAAAGACAAAGACAATCGTGTAATTGACTGCTACATGTTTGGGCGTGCTGAATAGCGGATTATAGCCGAGTCGACGGCCGACCGACCTCCTGGTGCGTGAGTTGTCAGTCGGTTAGCATGCAGCGTCGGTGTTTTCAGGGCCAATTAACATTGTTTAGATAGGTTTGCATTTAAAAACACGGTCGGTTCCGATGGGGACAGGTTCCGGTGTATTCAGGGTCTTGGTATAGGCAATTAACATTGGAGAAAAAGTGGACCGGAGAGTTTAGTCGGTGTTGACAAGGTTCCGGTGTTTCCAGTGGTCGGAGTTCTCAGGTTTCACTGTATCTCAATAATCATTTTTTACTCTTCGGCCAATTTTGGCCATGGGGTATTGTCGTCTTGTACACCCGTCTGTCCGTACGTCCGTACGTGAGCGAGATAGCCAGAAAACGGTTACACTGAAGAATTCCAAATTTGGTATGCTTATTTACCTAGTCAAGGACCAGAAGCCTATTGAATTGGGGCCTGATAGAGTGGAAACCTTGGCGGCCATCTTTAATTTTATGCAAAATGGATAATGATCCATATCTCGGAAACCAATCAACTGTTTAATACAAAAGTTGGTATACATCATCGATACATCAAGCAACTTTCAATGAATTACCAAACCGGCTTTTCTGATTAGCTGGAAATCCTGGAGGCCATCTTTAATTTATGCGAAATCGATAATGATACATATCTCTGTTACCATTCAATTGTTTTATATGAAAGTTGGTATACATCATCGATACATCCAGATACTTTGAATCAGGACCTGATTGACCGAAAACCTTGGTGGCCATCTTTAATTTATGCAAACACTTTAATGATATATATCTCTGATAGCATTTAAGTGTTCTATACCAAACTTGGTATACAGCATCGATGTATCAAGAGACTTGAAATGAATAACCACATCAGTTCCTCTGAGTGGGGGGAGGGATATGGGCGGCCATCTTCAATTTATGCAAAATCATTAAAGATCTCGTTCTCTGGTACCGTTCAAGTGCTCGATGTAAAATTTGGTATACATCATCGATTCATCAAGAGACTTACGACAAATGACAGTTATGGTTTCTCTGATTGGGCTGAAACCTTGGAGGCCATCTTTAATTGATTCAAAATCTTTAATGATGTATATCCCGGATACCATTTCAGTGTTCTATACGAAACTTGGTATACGGCATCAATGTATCTTTAATTTATGAGAAATCATTAATGATCTCTATCTCTGATACCGTTCAAATGCTCGATGTAGAATTTGGTATACATCATTGATGCATCAAGAAACTTATGTAATGAATACCGGTTTCTCTGATTGGACGGAAACCTTAGGGGTCATTTCTAATTGCAAAATTTTTGATAATCTTTATATTTATGGCTTGGTGTTCCTGATATCTTGGTTCAAATTGAATACATTATGAATGTACCCAGAGCCGAGGGGTTTTCAGATGCGCAGCTTCGTATGGAACCGTCTCCAAAAATCGTTAGGTTTTTCGTCAAGAAATCTGTATTTTTTTCTCGATATCGAGATTCTCAAAGGTGAGAGGGAATGGAGAATTTTTTTCAGAAAACTCGAAAGATTCACGAAGTCGGTTTTCTTTCGTTCTTTTGATCGGTTTTTAATATCTCACCAATCTCCAATGTACGAGTTGTCACAGCGAAACAGCTCACCAATTACCAGTAAACGAATTGTCAGAGCATTTCCATCATAGCTCTCTAGATTTGTATCTAATACCGCTTATACCGGTGCTAGGGGCCGTGTGGTCATATCATCCAAGTTGCCACATGAACAGGTACAATGAAAGCGTACCCGAGATACAACACATATCATGAATCGTTAGATTCTTGTTATGTGCTTTAGAATAGATTTATCAGAAGACTATTCTGTGAAGTCATGTGACGCAGTCAGTATGTCGGCACCTCTTCCCACTTCCCTTATATGTGTTGTAATTTATTCGAGAGAAATTTCTCGAATGAAAAACGATATCGAGAATCAGTCGAGAAACCTTCGAGAATTTTCCCAGTGGACAAAAAAAACGATTAAAAACCGATGGAAGTAGTGCCGCTGTTGACTTCGCCTAACCTGGTACCCTAACGTACTGTCACACTGCTTACCTGTACAAGTAAGCTAGGGAACCAGGCTACCTCGTTCAACGTCGGGAATCTTTGTCAAGTCGTCAGTTTAGCGAGAACGTTACAGTACAGTTTATAATTATTGTGTCCTGTTTGTATGTCAAATCCTTGAATTAGTTGTGTATAGTTGTGTTAGGAACAAATAAACGAAGTGGGTATTAATCCGTTGGAAATGGTTGAACAGCGCGATCTCCTCTTGATCATCGTGGAATGGACGACCTTCATGGCAATAATCGCATCGGTAACACAGAAGGTTCTTTCGTGTTATATAATACCATATATGTTCATTCAATAATTTTTTTTTAAATCACACAATTTACTCAGAATTTTTTCATTTAGATAGATAGATTTTTTTTGCATTTATGCCCGAGCGCTAAAAGAAATACATGCAATACAAACATATAAGACATTATAAGACCATTTAAGTTATTGAAGTTGGTCATTTTTGTCCGTGTAGTCGGGCAAAAACGCTAAATTGTTCGTTGAACCATAGACCAGTCATTCCGTCGTCAAATATCATGTAACAGTATGTGTTTATTCCTCATGATGTGTATGAAGTACGCATTATTCTTTCGCGGAAGATCAGAAAAGTTCAGAACGTAATCATTTAATGTAGGTAAAATTGAACTTCCACTGTAGAATTAACTCTCTTTGTCCTTTCTACATGACTTACTGTTGTAACTTACATACGTAAAAATGATTTCATTCTGATCATTTTCTATAAATATAAAAGAGGAGGGAGGAGGAGGGAATTTTGCTTAATGTCACACTCAAATATAAAAGATAAACTGCCAGCGATAACATGTGATTTAAATTACCGTATTACCGTAAATACTGCTATGGGTCGTACGGGGAAGTCGGATGTTCCACTTCAAGCTAATCCGAACTGACTGCTTACGTTGAACAATTTGGCAAACTAACACTAACTAATACTAACTATATTCATCTCCTACTTAGTTCTTAAAAATAACAACGGACAAAATACGTTAGTTTTTCATTCTGAAGCTACGTACACATGTATACGATTATCCGATAACGACAATGCGGCAACGACAATACGGCAGCGGCAAAAAAAAATCGATCGTAGGAAAATGAATTGGTCCGTACACATGATTGCTTAACGATTACGACCGTGCGATAAGACTATCTGGCAATGCGATACGATTATCCGTCTATTATTGGAATCGGTTCTGGAGCGATTTTTGCCGTTGTCGGACATAAGTCGTGCGGTTTTATGACGTCACAGCAGCAACACACGCGCTTTTTAGGCCGTCGTCGTCCATTGCGGTAAGAAATGTTCGCATGTCGCATCCGCTTTTATACTTATAGCCGTAGTCATCTGTACACCAAAAACGCATTACCGTTGTCTTTGCCGTTGCCGTATTGCCGTTGCCGCATTGTCGTTATCGGATAATCGTATACATGTGTGCGTACATGTAGCTTAAAGCGCCGGCAATAGTTCAATTTTATCCTGACCTATACTTTAAAGCGCAATCACGCACAGCGGCGTAAACAGGTGTTAGCCTGATAATGACGTCATTGTATTCATTCGCCTCTCGATGGTTTCGCGATATTCTCTCGACGCTTTCTCGATCAAAATTTCTCGACATTCTCTCGATCGAAAAAAAACCCGATTGATTCTCGATGGGTCAAAAAGAACGAATAAAAACCGATATCGAGAAAATCAATCGAGAATTTGAAAACGATTTGGGTTTTTCCATTTTATTTTCTCGACATTCTCTCGATGAATTCCCGATAGGATCGGGATTTCTTCGAGAAAACCAAAGAAAATTCGGGATTGAAGGAAAAACGATAAATGGAGACCGTTCCTATTGTCATTTACTGCTGAAGGATATGCTTTCTATTACTTGAAAAAAGTGAAATATTTTACAAATATTGGTAACATGCAGAGAAGACATTATTTTATCATTTCATCAGGTTGGTTTCATAATAAATGTCTGTCCAAGCGGTCACAAGTTATTTTTTTAATATATATATGTGTACAATTACACTAATGCACTAGAGATCCTTGTTGAGAGGAATGTGTTAGAATACAAGTATGGCTCTTCGTCATGGGTTGAAACATCAAAGAATTAGTGGAAATATTCCAACAGCTTATTTTACATGTTTCAGTGCCTAAGGCTCTAGTTGTTGTTTGGCATTTTTATTTGCTAGCATTGTTACAGATAGAATACAACAGCCTAATTCATACAATCAGGAATAAAAAGGGGGTTAAAATCTTTATGTTCAAACTTTCGTAGGAAATATAAAAGTGGCAATTTGAAATTTTATTTTTATTCGATTTTTTAATGTCGGTGGGCCCATGGAACGCAAAATTATTGCCTCACACTGGGTTTCAACCATTGGTGAAGAAATCCCTTCTACCAGGGATGATTCCTGATTGCTCATCCTCCAGGGGTATCTGCCCCCCACTCTGTCCCATCCTAAAAACAATTGCCACCCCTAATAGGGGGTGTGCCCAAATTGGGGAGATCTATAGCCCTGTGAGTACCAAATTATGTGTTACAAAATTGTCTGGGGAAATGCTCTTCGCCCGTTTTTCACACGAGCTTTCATTTCAATTGTGTCCAAAATCATTGCTTCAAAATTTCGTCGGAAACCATGACAAACCCTATTGGAAATCACAGGAGTCGTAGGTTCCCCATATGACAATTATTTGGGGGGAGAGTTCACGTTGCATTCCTAGACCTCCGTCTGATCGACGGAGGTAAAAATATAGAAATGGCAGACTGGCTGGCCCTTCGTTGGTCATATATTAATTACAGAAGTTAAAAATTATCCCTATGGAGCCTCAAAATCACCTGAAATCGAGGGTCAAGAAGATGGGCATTTCCGTCAGTATTGACCCCGATTATGGTATTTTTATTTTCTCAAGTTAGTGAAGGTCCAATAGGGCGCAAAGGTAATAATAAGTGCGCCATGGAGATGTTCGAGTTACCACCAAGGAAATGTATTTGTCGTCGGCATAGCGGTGAGGGAAGGGAGACGCTATGAATCTTAGATAGGCTATACCATCAAGCTCATCCATTCAACGTTTCTCAAATTTGGCGATGCATATCGCATGCTGTTAGTGCAAAATCTATGGCATTACGTTTTCTAACTTTCGTTTCGTATCTAAATCCACTTAGCCCGGGGATGTCTGCTGTACGAACCCCTGTATTTCAAGATGCCGATGATGTTCATATGAACAGACACAAAGCGTGACTTTACATCGTACTCCAGTTCACGATTTTATAAGGAAACGCCTGTGGATTACGAATACTGATCGGTGATACGGATTTGATATTTTTGGAACATCGTATTGTCTTGCCGGCATCATTCTTTTACAGGTATCTAGCCTATTTTTATGTAAACTATGACTTAATTGTTAATTTGATGCTAATGCTGTTATTAGAGCATTTCCACAAAGTGGATGCTCTTATGTTTTCATGAGAAACGGATCCGCCGCCGCCGCCTCCGCCGCCGCGACTTGGATATCTCTGAAACCGTTAAATATTTTCGGGTCAGATTTGGTGTGCTATCTCCTTAGGCCTGGGAAATTTGTCTGGTTGTGTTTCGATACCCGCTGCTCACCACTAGGTGTCGTTGTAGTCAGAGCATAGGTAAACCTTTCTCTGACGATTTCGTCTGAACGGCTTGTCTGATTTCTTTGAAATTTTATTACAATGGTCTTGACGGATGTGCTGAAAAGATTTTGGTGTAGGTGGCATAATTATAAAGGCAAGTGTTTTGCGTCTCAAAAATGTTTTTTTCGTGAAATGAAAATTCACCAATTCGCTTGGAGTAATATTTAACAAGAGCCCAAGGGGCTTCAATACACGCCCGTATATCTGGAATTACATTGGTTCAAATTTCAAGGTTGTTTAATAGCCTTGATTCCAATTGATCTAGCAATCCAGAGAAAGGTCTACATTTTTTTGCTTATGAGAATGTAACATATATCACATTTTATATTGAATGTTAAACTAAAATGAGCTTTACTCTTGGTAACTAGTTGACCTTGAAGCAAGAGCTGAGAGCTCACATATCCCACACTGAAATCGACAATAGTCAAACACAAGAAAATAGTAGTTTTCCTGCAAATGGATTCCTTTCAGACGAGAGAATTGTTCATGAAGGAAGAAGAAAGTGATGAAGTAAACCTTTGTTCTTGAGTTAATAAACAGGTGTTTAGTTCATAAAGGGCTCCTCTCCCCGTTAAATTAGTAAATATATGGTTTTTATTTCACAACAGTTTAACTAAATGAAGCGTTTCAAACATGGGAGACAACTCCACAGAACAATACCATATAAATGCAGGGGAAAGAACTTCGAATATTCCAACAATATTCCAACACATTTAGTCAGCTAAGCTTGATTCAGTTTTGGGGGACTGCGACCTAGACCTTTGACAAATTGATCTCATATGTATGGCTCCACTTTGCCATGCGAGTAAGGTATACTCAAAGTTTGGTACCAATCCATACCTTGAAACTAGAGCTATCGCATGGACAACAAATGTTAATGGATGAATGGACAGAATGCAACATCGCATTACACGACCTCGTCTTCGACAGGCATATGAAAATGTGACTTTTAATGATTTCTTGATTTTGGGGTCACAGTGACCTTGACGTTTGACCTTGACCTCAATATTGGTACACAACACATTGTCTTCCCTCAATCTATCAATGCACACAAAAAATCATGATTTTTAATGATTTCCTGATTTTGGGTTCACAGTGACCTTGACCTTTGACCTTGGCCTAAATTTTGGTACATGACAAACCGTCTCCCCTCAATTTCTCAATGGACACAAAAAATCATGACTTTTAACAATTTCACGATTTTGGGGTCACAGTGACCTTGACCTTTGACCTTGACCTACATTTTGGTATGTGACACATTGTGTCTCCCTAATGTATCTACTGACACAAAAAATGTTATTTTTAATAATTTTCCTTTTTTTGGGGTCAGTGACCTTTGACCTTGACCTAATTTTGGTATGCATCACTTCATTTCCGCCTATTGAATCCACTCACAAAAAATTTGAAATTTTTAACGACTTCCTGATTTTTCGATCACACTGACCTTTGACCTCTGACCTTGACCTACATTTAGTATGCAACACATCGTTCTCCCCCTAGGGCATCCACTCACCAAAAATTAGAACTGTAGATAGAAAACTGTCAACGATCAATGATTTCCTGATTTTTGGCAACAGTGACCTTTGACCTCTGACCGACCTCAATTTTGGTACGCGACACATCGTCTCCACCTGGCGTATCCACTCACAATAAATTGCAACTGTGGATAGAAAACGTTCACAGATATAGACCGGACACGAACACTTCAGTGATTTCCTGTTTTTTAGGCCAGTGACCTTTGACCTCGACCTTCATTTTGGTACGCGACACATCGTCTCCCCATAGGGTATCCACTCGCCAAAAATTGGAGCTGTGGATAGGAAACTGTCCCAGATATAGACCGGACACGAGAACCGGACAGACGGACGGAAACCGCCATCACATAATACGTCAGCCTTTTGGGCGGGCGTATAAAAACTGTTCTATTCTAGGTTGCCAAGCATGAATATGGGATTGCCGGCATGATAATTCCCTTTCGGTGCGAACCAAATTGCCATCTAAATGAAAAAAACTTGACCTCCATAACCATTATCATGATTAAAGTTTTTTCCATTGAACTCTTATGTGCCATCTCCCTGGGGCTTTAGATTTCACCCGCTTGTTTTTTGTGGCATTTGGTCGTCACTAGGTGGCGCTATAGACGTGAATGCAGGTAAACATGTTATAGAATTTTAGTGTCCTATCAGTTGATTACGTAAAGGTGATAGACAAGGGGATGATCTCTATATAACCCTGTATCAGAAGTGCTCGTTCGACTCTAGAGTTGCCTCTAAAGATTTGACACAAGATCGATGTTTCTTCACAATAAACTCGCATTTATTCGCTGATAAACATAGCAAGTATGGCTTGTACGTACAGTATACGAACATACATGTATACGAACATTTCACTTCTTACAATGAGCGATGCCATGCTCAAGGGAGACAGTTGTTCAAGTCTAGTCTAAATCATTGTACAAAACACCATGGTTTTATACAGACCAGTAAATAAAACACTTCACATAGGCTGGTACGAAACTCTTAACTCACAGGACCCAAACAGTTAATTAGGGACCTGCCGGAATAAACACTTGCCACTGGTTGTTAATTAAGCACAGCTGTGGACTCTTTCAATCACCCTGCTACTGTACAAATACTTATCTATTGCTTAATCCACATTTAACATTTAACAGAAGACAATTGTATATATACGCGTTTCTATAATACGCCGCGTGAATCAAACTATATTTGAGAGTACAATTAAATCTTGAAGTGCTAACCACTTGGTCTAACAGACACTGTATTAATTATCAGATATCTCACTGATCTGTGTTTCCTCGACCACTTCAATTATAAACGGCGGTTTGTAAGCCGTCAGAACTTCCTGGCTTCCGCTCAATTAGTAGAGATATGCTCCCAAACTCCAACATACTATAGTGTATGAAATTACATGTACGACTAAACCGTGAATTGATATTACCATACATTTTCCAAAACTGATTAGAGCAAATGTAAAATCAACAAGATACATATATGATTAATAACCTAATCAAAATATGAATGAGTCTAAACCTTCATTATCTCATTTGATATTTTACACATCCTTCCCACCGGAAGTTACATGTCCATCCTGCAAGGATGACATTTAACTCACTTTCCAACATCAAACAATGAATTCAAAAATAGATATATCAGATACCAAAGAATAACAATGAAAAATGTTCGAACAAAACAAAAGCAAAATTATCAAATCATGAATTAATACTAGGTTAACATAAGCCATTAAAAGGATGGTCAGGGAAATATGAAACCAAATAAATGTCTTTAAGGCGTGCACTCCTGTAACATTCACTTGAAATTTCACACACCCTCCTTCCAATATAATGTCAATTGAAGGTTGAGAAAATTCAAATATCGAATTTAAAAATGTGATTATACCACCATGCTTAACATGCAGTTACACGATTACATAACTAAATGCTCAGATTTAATAAAGACATGTTATAATCAAATAAGATGCAGGATTCAAACAATATTCAATCCCGAATCTCACACAAGGGCATAAAGATAAACTTTAACCTCAATTCAAAACATGAAACTTGGGAAGGATTGGCCAAAGCCAAATAAAATGACGGATTTAAATTAACCGTCCCATCGGAACACAGCAGAGAAGAAGACTCCCCGACAACATATCACTCACTCTATCCGATCGGTCAGAGTAGATATACATGTAATATGCCTAGGTGTTACTGCATAATTTTATATTATAATATCAACGCTTTAGTTCCAAATCGCATCAATGCATGACGTACCACATGCCGTTATGACAAAAATAATCTATGTTGGTCACCAAATCCACAAGTATAAACTTTGTTAGCAGAATACTGCCCAGTTGAACTTGAAGCTAATTTCTCGCGATCCCCACGGAAATACTACAAATCACGTGACCCAACATTGCTAATGCGCCACAAGTCGCATGTGCGCAGCCATATATTCTCGTATACGGCATCCAAAAACAAACAAACAAACATGGTCCATCAACCCTTCGTATACGGCACGCCATGGCCTATCAGCCCTTCACGTGGTATTCAAAACTCATAAATGCATTATTCAAAAATGCAAGGCTCAGCAGCCCTTCTAAACATGGCTCAACAGCCATTCTAGGCATGGCTCAACAGCCCTTCGCGCGGTACCCAAAAGTAAAATCAAAAGTGCATTAGCCAAAATAACACACTACTCAATGCTCATCTAGCGGACAGACAAATTCAAAGTTCGTTATGTACAATATCATCCAGAAGAAAGTCGAATAGGAACGATCACGTCGACTTAATCGAAACATCTTGACCAACTACAGTAATGAACGACAGTACCGAGAAAAATGTCTAAAATAAATCATAACTATCATAGTTATCAGCGAGAATTGACTATGTTAGCATAGCGATGCTCAATCCAAATTCAAGCTTAATCAGACATCACGACTACCGAAAAATTTATCAAGTAAGAGCGCCTCATTAGCAACAGTTGCACAGCCTAACTTGATAGTCATATCGTCTCATATTCCATGGACATTCTCAAAATATCCAACTAAATCAGCGCACCCTTACACAATGTTACCAACTTTATAACCTCACAGGTCATTATGGTAATACAAAACAAACGATATGGATTTCATTAGGCATCTGCCTCCACATCAACGAAATTGCCTTCAAATAAATATAATCTTATCTCCTTAGCAAGAATTACTAGATGGTCTTTCAACATAAAATTTAGAATAGGTTCCGAAATCAACTAACAGATGTTGATTCAGCTGGCTTATTTTCAAACTCTACTGATGTATGTCAATAATGCAGACCACCGGATTACCGAAATATCCAAATCAATCGCGTTCACGGAACTTGTTAGAAATCATTGAAAATTGCAACCAAACACTCTCAAATATCGTACACCAACAATGTCTTTATAAAAATATTCACCATAGACCAATCATTCTGTAGTTAGGTAGTTATGTCTCAAACAGTCCTCCATAACTGTCACTCAAGTACCGGATTTCTCTAGCATCGCCTGTGCTAGTGTCATATACGGTATTCCATCCGCAAAATGTTAACATTTGGACTTGCGTGTTACTCATAATGAAAGCCAAAGATTCATGGTTAACTGGACACAATATGTAATAGACTTACAAAGTTGTCAATACGCGTTAACTGAAACCAATTTGTCATCCACTATCTTAGACTTATATCTGAGGACCCAAAATAAACAACTAATCACAAAACTTCACGACATCCAGGCTCTCATAGCCGAATCGGGAATTATGATGGTTCGTCAATGAACGCGAACAGGCTTCCATAGACTTCAAACTACTAGTACTTACATGTACATGTACTCAGTGTAGGACCTGTCGATCATGTACGCGATAATTCTATTTCTATTCAGCCAATATTACGTTACGTACTTTAGCTTACCAGCTAACACTATTATGGCAACTAATCGCGATAACATCCTAATAAAATAAAAATCATTGTGGAATTACTTCACAATATCATCGTGAAAACTTCAGAGGCTAGATTTACCAAACTGCAATTTACTAACTTTACCAGTCACCAATGAATTCATATAATCTACCAATTTCACCATTGGGCATGCAGTATTATCCATACTTAAGCAAAACATGCACAATATACGAGAGATATCAACAATTCATATAAGGCACTATTATGGTATATATATAACATGATTGCTCAATATATGTTACCAACCTGATTGAGGATTCAGTCCAAAATGTTCCGAGAAAGTTATCTAAGTAAATTGTCTTTGAGTTCATAAGGGTATGACCCATTCCTGTAAATTTATATACTGTTCATCACACGTTCTATTTTCGATCAGTGGGAATTTCACAACGTCAAGCAGAAAGATCAGGGAAGTCCAGGCAGAGAATATATCACAACACAGTTATCTTTTCAATCACTACGGCCATTTACCTGTTAAATGAAATGAATCAAACTATACCTGTAGATATACTGTTCCACGGAAAGGACTCGGTCCATAGGTTTCTGGTACACGCTGTCACGTCACCAAGAACGACAATATGAAAATACACATTTTCACGCGAAATCGAACACAAATGAATTTTAAAAAATTTAGAGTTCAATCTGATTGTCCTGGTCCATATTTTCGTCGGTCACTGTCGATGATGGGGCCGGACACTTCATTGATCAATTGGTGGGCGTTGACAGATACTCCTTGCCCGCCTCTCCGTTGGTGCCAGGCGTGGTTGGCACCTGCCCGCATCATATCACCAAACATCCTTAATATTATGCCAGAAGGGAAGGGTAAAGGTGTGACGAAAACTTATCTGTTTTTACAGGCCTCAAGCCTGCTGAACTGCTGCTGTAG
The DNA here is from genome assembly GCA_036873755.1 of Hanleya hanleyi. Classification (NCBI taxonomy): domain Eukaryota; kingdom Metazoa; phylum Mollusca; class Polyplacophora; order Lepidopleurida; family Hanleyidae; genus Hanleya; species Hanleya hanleyi. Next base: position 78,374 of record JAVTVY010036624.1, read on the forward strand.
TTCACATCTCAATGACATCTCCGCCGTAATCCAGCACCGTCGTACAGTTCTGCGTCAAATCAATAGCATGTCCCATAGGCCCATTTTACCTTTTCTGGAACACAAAGTGCCAAACGCAATCGTTTGCAGCACGCTGTCAAAGTTCGCAAAAACTACATGATGGTAGATTGGAGAAAGTTGAGAATTCCGTGTCATGATAGCACAGTGCACAGTCCAACAGCTCGATGCCCTCAAGTCGGATATCACGAATTCACACCTCTGTCGTGGGTTGGGGATTAGTCCCGTAATTTTTCTCAATACAACCGTGCTCTCTCACTGACCGCATTGTCCTCACGTACAGAATTTATCAATGCTGTTATCTTATGCGATCTCCTGTAATTCGTGGGCACGGATCGGTTGCTCCGCCATACCTGCTTTGCCTCATCAATCTTGATTTCTTTGTCTCGTCGGGGTCGCCAATATAGAATTTTAGTGTCCTATCAGTTGATTACGTAAAGGTGATAGACAAGGGGATGATCTCTATATAACCCTGTATCAGAAGTGCTCGTTCGACTCTAGAGTTGCCTCTAAAGATTTGACACAAGATCGATGTTTCTTCACAATAAACTCGCATTTATTCGCTGATAAACATAGCAAGTATGGCTTGTACGTACAGTATACGAACATACATGTATACGAACATTTCACTTCTTACAATGAGCGATGCCATGCTCAAGGGAGACAGTTGTTCAAGTCTAGTCTAAATCATTGTACAAAACACCATGGTTTTATACAGACCAGTAAATAAAACACTTCACATAGGCTGGTACGAAACTCTTAACTCACAGGACCCAAACAGTTAATTAGGGACCTGCCGGAATAAACACTTGCCACTGGTTGTTAATTAAGCACAGCTGTGGACTCTTTCAATCACCCTGCTACTGTACAAATACTTATCTATTGCTTAATCCACATTTAACATTTAACAGAAGACAATTGTATATATACGCGTTTCTATAATACGCCGCGTGAATCAAACTATATTTGAGAGTACAATTAAATCTTGAAGTGCTAACCACTTGGTCTAACAGCCACTGTATTAATTATCAGATATCTCACTGATCTGTGTTTCCTCGACCACTTCAATTATAAACGGCGGTTTGTAAGCCGTCAGAACTTCCTGGCTTCCGCTCAATTAGTAGAGATATGCTCCCAAACTCCAACATACTATAGTGTATGAAATTACATGTACGACTAAACCGTGAATTGATATTACCATACATTTTCCAAAACTGATTAGAGCAAATGTAAAATCAACAAGATACATATATGATTAATAACCTAATCAAAATATGAATGAGTCTAAACCTTCATTATCTCATTTGATATTTTACACATCCTTCCCACCGGAAGTTACATGTCCATCCTGCAAGGATGACATTTAACTCACTTTCCAACATCAAACAATGAATTCAAAAATAGATATATCAGATACCAAAGAACAACAATGAAAAATGTTCGAACAAAACAAAAGCAAAATTATCAAATCATGAATTAATACTAGGTTAACATAAGCCATTAAAAGGATGGTCAGGGAAATATGAAACCAAATAAATGTCTTTAAGGCGTGCACTCCTGTAACATTCACTTGAAATTTCACACACCCTCCTTCCAATATAATGTCAATTGAAGGTTGAGAAAATTCAAATATCGAATTTAAAAATGTGATTATACCACCATGCTTAACATGCAGTTACACGATTACATAACTAAATGCTCAGATTTAATAAAGACATGTTATAATCAAATAAGATGCAGGATTCAAACAATATTCAATCCCGAATCTCACACAAGGGCATAAAGATAAACTTTAACCTCAATTCAAAACATGAAACTTGGGAAGGATTGGCCAAAGCCAAATAAAATGACGGATTTAAATTAACCGTCCCATCGGAACACAGCAGAGAAGAAGACTCCCCGACAACATATCACTCACTCTATCCGATCGGTCAGAGTAGATATACATGTAATATGCCTAGGTGTTACTGCATAATTTTATATTATAATATCAACGCTTTAGTTCCAAATCGCATCAATGCATGACGTACCACATGCCGTTATGACAAAAATAATCTATGTTGGTCACCAAATCCACAAGTATAAACTTTGTTAGCAGAATACTGCCCAGTTGAACTTGAAGCTAATTTCTCGCGATCCCCACGGAAATACTACAAATCACGTGACCCAACATTGCTAATGCGCCACAAGTCGCATGTGCGCAGCCATATATTCTCGTATACGGCATCCAAAAACAAACAAACAAACATGGTCCATCAACCCTTCGTATACGGCACGCCATGGCCTATCAGCCCTTCACGTGGTATTCAAAACTCATAAATGCATTATTCAAAAATGCAAGGCTCAGCAGCCCTTCTAAACATGGCTCAACAGCCATTCTAGGCATGGCTCAACAGCCCTTCGCGCGGTACCCAAAAGTAAAATCAAAAGTGCATTAGCCAAAATAACACACTACTCAATGCTCATCTAGCGGACAGACAAATTCAAAGTTCGTTATGTACAATATCATCCAGAAGAAAGTCGAATAGGAACGATCACGTCGACTTAATCGAAACATCTTGACCAACTACAGTAATGAACGACAGTACCGAGAAAAATGTCTAAAATAAATCATAACTATCATAGTTATCAGCGAGAATTGACTATGTTAGCATAGCGATGCTCAATCCAAATTCAAGCTTAATCAGACATCACGACTACCGAAAAATTTATCAAGTAAGAGCGCCTCATTAGCAACAGTTGCACAGCCTAACTTGATAGTCATATCGTCTCATATTCCATGGACATTCTCAAAATATCCAACTAAATCAGCGCACCCTTACACAATGTTACCAACTTTATAACCTCACAGGTCATTATGGTAATACAAAACAAACGATATGGATTTCATTAGGCATCTGCCTCCACATCAACGAAATTGCCTTCAAATAAATATAATCTTATCTCCTTAGCAAGAATTACTAGGATGGTCTTTCAACATAAAATTTAGAATAGGTTCCGAAATCAACTAACAGATGTTGATTCAGCTGGCTTATTTTCAAACTCTACTGATGTATGTCAATAATGCAGACCACCGGATTACCGAAATATCCAAATCAATCGCGTTCACGGAACTTGTTAGAAATCATTGAAAATTGCAACTTCAAACACTCTCAAATATCGTACACCAACAATGTCTTTATAAAAATATTCACCATAGACACATTCATTCTGTAGTTAGGTAGTTATGTCTCAAACAGTCCTCCATAACTGTCACTCAAGTACCGGATTTCTCTAGCATCGCCTGTGCTAGTGTCATATACGGTATTCCATCCGCAAAATGTTAACATTTGGACTTGCGTGTTACTCATAATGAAAGCCAAAGATTCATGGTTAACTGGACACAATATGTAATAGACTTACAAAGTTGTCAATACGCGTTAACTGAAACCAATTTGTCATCCACTATCTTAGACTTATATCTGAGGACCCAAAATAAACAACTAATCACAAAACTTCACGACATCCAGGCTCTCATAGCCGAATCGGGAATTATGATGGTTCGTCAATGAACGCGAACAGGCTTCCATAGACTTCAAACTACTAGTACTTACATGTACATGTACTCAGTGTAGGACCTGTCGATCATGTACGCGATAATTCTATTTCTATTCAGCCAATATTACGTTACGTACTTTAGCTTACCAGCTAACACTATTATGGCAACTAATCGCGATAACATCCTAATAAAATAAAAATCATTGTGGAATTACTTCACAATATCATCGTGAAAACTTCAGAGGCTAGATTTACCAAACTGCAATTTACTAACTTTACCAGTCACCAATGAATTCATATAATCTACCAATTTCACCATTGGGCATGCAGTATTATCCATACTTAAGCAAAACATGCACAATATACGAGAGATATCAACAATTCATATAAGGCACTATTATGGTATATATATAACATGATTGCTCAATATATGTTACCAACCTGATTGAGGATTCAGTCCAAAATGTTCCGAGAAAGTTATCTAAGTAAATTGTCTTTGAGTTCATAAGGGTATGACCCATTCCTGTAAATTTATATACTGTTCATCACACGTTCTATTTTCGATCAGTGGGAATTTCACAACGTCAAGCAGAAAGATCAGGGAAGTCCAGGCAGAGAATATATCACAACACAGTTATCTTTTCAATCACTACGGCCATTTACCTGTTAAATGAAATGAATCAAACTATACCTGTAGATATACTGTTCCACGGAAAGGACTCGGTCCATAGGTTTCTGGTACACGCTGTCACGTCACCAAGAACGACAATATGAAAATACACATTTTCACGCGAAATCGAACACAAATGAATTTTAAAAAATTTAGAGTTCAATCTGATTGTCCTGGTCCATATTTTCGTCGGTCACTGTCGATGATGGGGCCGGACACTTCATTGATCAATTGGTGGGCGTTGACAGATACTCCTTGCCCGCCTCTCCGTTGGTGCCAGGCGTGGTTGGCACCTGCCCGCATCATATCACCAAACATCCTTAATATTATGCCAGAAGGGAAGGGTAAAGGTGTGACGAAAACTTATCTGTTTTTACAGGCCTCAAGCCTGCTGAACTGCTGCTGTAGTCCACATCTCAATGACATCTCCGCCGTAATCCAGCACCGTCGTACAGTTCTGCGTCAAATCAATAGCATGTCCCATAGGCCCATTTTACCTTTTCTGGAACACAAAGTGCCAAACGCAATCGTTTGCAGCACGCTGTCAAAGTTCGCAAAAACTACATGATGGTAGATTGGAGAAAGTTGAGAATTCCGTGTCATGATAGCACAGTGCACAGTCCAACAGCTCGATGCCCTCAAGTCGGATATCACGAATTCACACCTCTGTCGTGGGTTGGGGATTAGTCCCGTAATTTTTCTCAATACAACCGTGCTCTCTCACTGACCGCATTGTCCTCACGTACAGAATTTATCAATGCTGTTATCTTATGCGATCTCCTGTAATTCGTGGGCACGGATCGGTTGCTCCGCCATACCTGCTTTGCCTCATCAATCTTGATTTCTTTGTCTCGTCGGGGTCGCCAATATAGAATTTTAGTGTCCTATCAGTTGATTACGTAAAGGTGATAGACAAGGGGATGATCTCTATATAACCCTGTATCAGAAGTGCTCGTTCGACTCTAGAGTTGCCTCTAAAGATTTGACACAAGATCGATGTTTCTTCACAATAAACTCGCATTTATTCGCTGATAAACATAGCAAGTATGGCTTGTACGTACAGTATACGAACATACATGTATACGAACATTTCACTTCTTACAATGAGCGATGCCATGCTCAAGGGAGACAGTTGTTCAAGTCTAGTCTAAATCATTGTACAAAACACCATGGTTTTATACAGACCAGTAAATAAAACACTTCACATAGGCTGGTACGAAACTCTTAACTCACAGGACCCAAACAGTTAATTAGGGACCTGCCGGAATAAACACTTGCCACTGGTTGTTAATTAAGCACAGCTGTGGACTCTTTCAATCACCCTGCTACTGTACAAATACTTATCTATTGCTTAATCCACATTTAACATTTAACAGAAGACAATTGTATATATACGCGTTTCTATAATACGCCGCGTGAATCAAACTATATTTGAGAGTACAATTAAATCTTGAAGTGCTAACCACTTGGTCTAACAGACACTGTATTAATTATCAGATATCTCACTGATCTGTGTTTCCTCGACCACTTCAATTATAAACGGCGGTTTGTAAGCCGTCAGAACTTCCTGGCTTCCGCTCAATTAGTAGAGATATGCTCCCAAACTCCAACATACTATAGTGTATGAAATTACATGTACGACTAAACCGTGAATTGATATTACCATACATTTTCCAAAACTGATTAGAGCAAATGTAAAATCAACAAGATACATATATGATTAATAACCTAATCAAAATATGAATGAGTCTAAACCTTCATTATCTCATTTGATATTTTACACAGTGTAACATCATATCTTCTGAACAACGTGTTTGATTTCCATGGAATTTGGGTATAATGATCTTGCAAGATAGGCAAAGGACTGACAAGATTTTGGTGGTGTTGGCGAATCATGGAGACGCATTTTTGCATCTCAAAATAAGATTTTGTTTTCACAAAAATGGAAATTTTCTTCTTAATCAGGGAAAAGTAATTCTATTTTGCTGAACATGAATGTAACATTCCCAGTGTTATAATTCACATCCCATGTAGGGCCAAATGATCATTTTTTTTAATATATGAAATTCTCATGACCAGTCCAATATCTACATTCCCCAGGCCACATCTGAGGAGTTTACTTCATAATGTAGGTTCGTGATATTGTTCATCATTGGGTGGCACTATAGACAGTAAACTTCTATAGCACAATTTATTGGTATTTCATCTGTTCATGAAGTTTACTATTGTCAGACGGACAAAGGATTTCAAAGGACAATTTTTTTTTTGATTGAAATTGGAGGGTCACCTCTCAAACGAATTTTGCAGCCCATCAACATAATGCTTAATTTATATTTAACATTATGGTTTAAAAATGGATTGAAAGGACATTGGTGCTGTTAGCGCTGGCATAATCATGTGGCATAGGGTAAAGTCAGCTAAATATATCTAAATCTAGGCTACATCATCCCCTGCTTACACACATAACTAAATGCAGTCAGAGAAAATATGTTTCCATCAGTGTATGGTCAGTATGGAGAGTCGCAAGGATTCAAGTGGGCTTGAAGTCAGGCCATTTTGGTCAAATAGACATACTATAACACTGATATTCTGCTTTACCTTTTAATCAGGCCTCATATTGTAGGCCTGTATGTTGACCATTCAGTTAATAAAACCTGTAATGGTTGACTTATTGTATAATGCACTTTACATAAGTGGACTAGTAGACTGCTTGTGTCAACAAAGTAAACACTTCATTTCCGAATCAGTGCTTCAAAGATTTTTGAAGTGGAACTTACATACCTGCTATATGGCACATCCCACCAGGGAAATTTTTACATGTATCTCTAATTGAAGTAATCCATTGGAACCACTGATGATTTTCAAATAATAGAGAAGAAAAGCAATTCGGAGTAGGGATGACAATTTCATTCTGTATATTTCGCTATTAGTTATAGCATCTTCAGCAGTGAACAAAGTTACAAACAGCTCCATACGCACAGTATATATCCAAGGCATAATGTGATCTAAGCCAATACACATGTATGAATAGGTAAGCCAGTAAATTATGTCAGGTTGGACGGATATTAAAATGCTGTCATTTTCAGAAATTGTTAAATATTAAGCGATAACCTGACAGCGATCTACAAATGGTGTGAGTCAGGTGATACTATACACACTCTAATTGATGAAAACAATACATAATCTGCTTATCTGGCAAGAACTAAGTAAACTGTGCATAAATGAATAAAGTATGGTGATATAGTGAGTATGTACCTACATTAAATATTTCTACATGTCATGAAGTTTGGATAAGGACTGTCATTTTAAGATACTATAGGTATAATTTTCTTGGAAATCCACATTAGAGTTGATGGAAACCTACAAATATTGTAACGCGCATGTTTCATAATTGTATATTCCCATGCGAGTTACATCATCAATTAGAGTGTGTATTGTAACACCTGAATCACACCATTTGTAGATCACTGTCAGGTTATCGCTTAACATTTTACAATTTCTGAAAATGACGACATTTTAATATCTGTCCAACATGACTGACTTAATTCACTGGCTTTCCTATTCATAAATGTGTATTGGCTAAGATCACATTATGCCTTGTATACATACATCTGCATATGGAGCTGTTTGTAACTTTGTTCACTGCTTAAGGATAGCTATCCCCTTAGAGGCAGTTTTTGCACCCCCATGACAATTTGTCGTCTGTATCAATAAATATACAAGATGACCATAATAAACTATATATTTTATGAAAGCATACATCGTAGGGATTCCAACTATATGATTTGTATAACTGACGCTGCTACTGTGTAGAAAATATTCCAATTTTAAAAAATTAAATGAAAACAATAGCGTCCATTTTTCAATTGAAATTTCATGAAAACTGTTGATCTTGTTTCAACTTTGATGGTATACCTTGGTAGGAGACAATTCGAACTAGTAAACACTATCTCATTTTTTTTAATTTTTGCCTGGTTTTGTTTTTATAACTATTTTACTAAAATAAATTGAAAAAAATGTACTTTTTTACGGTCGTTTGTCTTAAAAGTTGGATAATTAAAAAACGAAGCCGAACTTACAAAAAGTGAGATAGAGTTTTCTAGATCGCCTTATAAGTAACAAACATGCCAAATTTCAAAAGCGTAGCATGGATACTTTTCGAGAAATAAACGTTTGAATTTCGGATTTTGTACAAAAATGAAAGGTTAGAAATCGGGCAAAATGTGTCCAGCTATACATTTGATGAATTAATCCCTATTTTTTGCTTGAATTCTATTGTCAAATACATTTTTAATCTGTCTAATGGGACCTACTCGAATTCCTGTTTATTCTGGATAACTATTACACTAAGTTTTTTCATCAAGTCGGTTTAAAGTCCAATTTAAACTTAAAAAACCTGCTAAAACTTGTTCACACCTGTGTAGATTACTTCACGGTGGGTGTCTGAGTGAAGTGTCACTGTCATAATTAGAAACAAAAATAAGGATGTTTGCATGGTTTTGATCAGAAGGGGGTACATTAATGTAAATAAGTAGGACTAATAGATAATTAGCTTACCATAATACTGCGGAAATGAGTTTTGGAAAGGGAAATTTAACAGACAAAAATAATAGTAGCAAAGCCCAAGCTAAGGCAATCTGTTTAATTGTTCCAGGGCCTCGGAAACAAAATTTTTAATCCTAATATTGAAGCACTTCTATTTATAATTTTTATTTCATTTTTTCACCAAATGTTAGAGGAAATAGTGAATATTTGAATGAAGAAATAAAAAAAATGACCAATTTTGACCCTCTGAGGGGATAGCTATCCTTAATATGCTAGAACTAATAGCGAAATACACAGAATAAAATTGTGTATTGTCTTACTGATTAAAAAAAGTGTTTATACCTCAAGCTGATGCTCTAGGAAGCCTAATTGGACAGCAACAAGATCGGCAATTTTCCGAACAAAACATAGAAGAAATAATTGCTGAAAAGAACAACAAAAAGGATTTCCTGAAGAAGTGGGGTCCCCTGGCAGACCTCGACATATATATAGCATAGAAATAAATTATAGGATCACCTTATGATGTTATTCATGATGTTTTTTATCAGTGTTTGTATGCAAGGAAATGACCTATATATAACACATTAAAATACCAGACTACAGCATTTCATATTACAAACATCAAAACAAAGTTTCAAATCAACAAATGGGTACTTATTTATTCTTTTCACAGCCGTTTTCCTCTCTGTCACGTGACACCTAATGTAAGAATAAATGCCCAATGGTTGGTCCAGGGTTAAAAAAATAAAATTGTGATCCCTACTCGGAGTTGCTTTTCTTCTCTATAATTGAAGTAAAATGGTGTGTTCTGGTGCATTTTGACAGAATATTTAGACTTTGAAGATGATATTTAATGATGCCCCAAAATGAACTGAATTTTCCGTGTCATGTGTTTTGTCTGATCAGAAGCCTAATTAATGAAATTGGCTGACATTCACCTGTTTTATCGATGTCAAATTTAGCATTAATAGCAATAATTTTTAAAGCAGGGAGGGGCTCTCCAAATTCATCATACTTGTGCGATTGCTGACTGACTAGAAGCCTATCCTAGTTGACTGAACCTATTTTCTCAAGGTTATATACTTTATATTATGATATAACATGAAATATAGCTGGGCATTCTAAAATGATACCACATATGCAACTGATGATGGACCTGAAGTCCATGAATATGACTGACGTTCACCTATTTTCTCAAGATCAAAAACTGTATGTTAAGTCCCATGTTAACTGCCAACATACACTCCAAATCTAACATTGTCATCATTTTGTTGTGGCTGTGGTTATCTTCCAGAACAATCTAGCGAATTTTGCATGTGTTCCAACAGCCTCAGCTTTTAACAGTAAGTTAAATCCATGCTGTATCGGCTGAGCTGTTGAAACATCCTCCATTTCATAGCTCTGACCTACTGCATCACTGTCGAAATATGGGTACCATGACAGAGTGATAGATCACACAGCCAGTGAAGGTTCCTGATTTACATTGAATGTCGTTATTGCCTAAGTAGTATTAGCAGCATTTTACAACAATAACAATTCGCTGACTTACAGTGAAAAATTATAGTGAAAGGTATTTATTTTTTGTTGTTTTTCATTTTTATTTGCTGGCATTGTTTCAGATATAATACAACAGCCTAATTCATACAATCAGGAATAAAAAAGGGGTTTTTATGTTCAAACTTTCATGGGAAATATAAAAGTGGCAATTTGAAATTTTATTTTTATTCGATTTTTTAATGTCGGTGGGCTCATGAAACGCAAAATAAAGTTGGTGTTGCCCCACACTGGGTTTCGCCCGTTGGTGAAAAAATCCCTTCTCAGAGGCACTTCTACCAGTGATGATTCCTGATTGCTCATCCTCCAGGGGTATGTGCCTCACACACTGTCCCATCCTAAAAATAATTGCCACCCCTAATAAGGGGTGTGCCCAAATTGGGGAGATCTAAAGCCCTGTGAGTACCGAATTATGTGTTACAAAATTATCTGGGGAAATGCTCTTCGCCCGTTTTTCAAACGAGCTTTCATTTGAGTTAGGTGTTATTAGATATTTAGGATATTTTTGGAACATCATGATGTCTTACCGGCATCATTGAAAACTGTTGACCGTTTCAATCTTGCAGGAAACTAGACTATGTTTATGTTTACTATGATCGTCCTTTTAAATTTGGTGCTAATACTGTTGTATGGAATTGGTCTTTGGATTATGGACGCAGATATTCTTTAATGGACGACGGCTGAATTATGTATGACGGAATAGACGCTTATAATTTAAACCCGTGTATGCCTGGATTCTGCTGGTGGATAAGTTATCTCCGAGGCCGGGCCCCTGCACATCCTAAACTCATGATGGGTTCAATAGAAGGAAATAAGACTGGTAAGACAGATCCGAGGAACCTTAGTGCAGGTTTCTCGGCCGAGTCTGTAATAGTTCGACGATATGCACTAAGACCGTTTCCAATCCAAATTGCAGATCTATTTCTGTCAGCAAAGCAGGGTAACGACATCAAACCTTGTAACATGGCGCTTGATGATTATTTAGCACAGAATTCTACATGTAATAATTTCAAGATTTCTCAGTGTGGACACCGTGGATGTCTCACATGTGCAATCTCTAATACTTCAGCTTCTTTTAGTTCCGCGTTAACTGGTAACTCATATTCTGTAAACTCTTTGATCTTAGTTGTTCTACTGCAAACTGTATTTATTCAGTTTCGTGTAAGAAGTGTGGTCAACAGTATGTTGGCAAGACCACCCAAAGACTCCATCTTAGGGTGAATGTTCACAGAAAATCCGTCAGAAAAAAACAATTGCCCATAGGTAAGGATTTTTATGGACCCGACCAAGACAGGGATAACTTTAGTATTCAGATCATAGACGTCGTCTATCCACCTGCCTTTGGATTCGAGAGAACAATCCGAGAGCGGGAGCTATTCTGGATGCTAGAAATTTTGTCAGTGTTTCCTTATGGTTTAAATGATAATGTCAGTGGGTTCGGCAATGTTACAAACTGCCGTTCAAATATATCCAATATTACCCAGCTATTTAAACCCCATCAACATGATCAAGGGAGACATCGCAGTCATGGTTGGAGAAAGTTTAATAGTGCGATGAGTCACGATCATATCACTTTAAATTACTTAGTGGGTTTAACTAACACACGCAATAGTATACATAGCTTACGCACAGTTCTGTATGCGTTACCTCTGAGAGGTTATATCATATAGCCAGAGATATACAACAATCTGCGTCTTTAGGAAATATAACACCACCCAAAATCACTAAAGTATGTAAAGATATAGTGTATTTTCGGTTGTATCATCCAGTGAACATAATCAAAACCTCCCAAGATCGGCTTTTCTTGAAACTCAACTACTCCGATAAAGGACTGGACAATATTAATTTACCTCAAATCCTGAATGATCCAGAGGTACGCAACGCTGTACCAAATTATTTTAAGTTCACAGAACCTTGCATTTCATATAAGTATCCTAAATCTATAGCCACCAAAATATTCAATTACTCTAATGCTTTCAAGGAGTTTGGCTGGAACTTATGCACGTCGGGAGGCTATAGTTGTGATTGTGAATCGTTGAACTTTATCTTTTCACCATGCAAACATATTGCGACCGGTAACCTTGATGTGGTGAGTGATAAGAACCAAGATTACTCCTGATGAAGGGACCTAAATATAGAGAGCCGAGAAGAAGAAATCTGAAGGCTGACCAGACGATAGTCCTGTCTGCATTGGAACGGTACGTTATTGATTGGTCTAAGCGAGAAAAATTTGAACTTACGGTACTCGCTGATTGGCTGTATCTCACCCAGCGCAAGATCGTTGAAACAATCCGCTATATTGGCAGAAGTACCCTTCCCCAAGAAAACAGGTACCGAGAAACCTCAATTCGCAAGAAGTTCTAGCAAATCTTTAGAGTAAATTCGTCATAGTCCCAGCAGACAAAGCTCCAAATAATATAATATTCATATGCAAATATTACTATTACCAGGTGCTGGTTAAAGAATTGAGTATAAACATATCCTCAAATACGTCTAATTTCTCCCAAACTGCATTTAGTCCGGAAGATTTATTTAACAATCACAAAACGTTTCTCCGGGAAAGAGGTATTTGTCTTCTAACCAATCCTAACGACATAACAAAAGTATACTGGACTCCCTAAATGCATAAAGCACCAAACAAAGCTAGATTCATAGCTGGTTCTAGAAGTTGCACCACCAAGCTTCTTTCAGCCCTGTTTACGAGGGCCCTTCAGGGAAAGGTATTGCGCCACAATTTCTAAAAACTCTGGGCGTTGAATGTGTGTGGATATTGAAAAACTTGATGCTAAAGGCCACATACCGTACAGACATGTGTCTACATGGGATTTCTCAACTCTCTACTACAATCCCTCATCAGGACCGCATTGACCGTCTAAGTTCATTAACCCTACCTGACCTGGTGGGGGGGGGGGGAGAAATGGTCCCCCTACCGAACTTTCTGCGCTATCTCCGGAACGACAAAAAGTGGAGAGCTGAAACTCCGTGACTTTATAGTTTATTATATTGGGGTCATTTGAGCCTATTTGCATAACCCCCCGAGTAGGGGATCATGGGTAAATTCAAGACAGCGGCCACGTGGGGTCCCAGAAAAGTGATGTTTTTGTCATATTTCTTCAAAATTTCTGCTTTTTCGCGATGAAAAATGGGCAAAAACTATTTTATTTCACATGACATTAATATTTACTAATTTATCATGCAGTTTTTGCGGAGATATTGCATAAATAAAAAAATCGGAAAATCTGATTGAAAAATCGACGTCACTGTGACGTCATCAATGCGGCCATCTTGGATTTTGTTTTCATTTTGTGGTAGAGCTTGACCCAAGGGTATAGTGTGGTAAGTTTCAGTCCCCTAGCTCAAGGGATAAGAAAAATAATTATCTGTGTTCCAGAAAACTGATCGTAGATATATTAATGTCGGAAGCCATAAAGCATTATTTAGCTCTACTACATACAGCAGATATCATTCATGGGATGTTTCTTTGTTTATAGAGTTGCTTGAATTTTCATTAAAAATATCCATGTGAAATTTGGCAACAGAATATATCAACAGCATACAGGTATTCCAATGGATGCTAATTGTGCTCCTCTGTTGGCTGATCTGTATGTGTTCTCTCATCAATACGACTACATGCAGGCGCTTTTAAAAACCGATTCATTCAAAGCCTGTTCCTTCTCATTCACCAAACGCTATATAGACGATCTTCTCGCTGTGAATAATCGGTATATAAATGACGCAGTGAAGGATATATATCCGCATTCACTGGATTTGAAGGAAACTACAGAAAGCCTAACAGGTACATTATATTTAGACCCTTTTCTCTATAAAATGAAGCGTGCCTTTCTCTCTCGTCGACTTTATGACAAAAGAGATGATTACAATTTCGACATCGTAAACTATCCCTTTCTGGACAGTAATATTCCAGTGGGACATGCATATGGCGTATACATATCTCGCCTAGTAACATTTTCTAGGCCCTGTGTTAAATGTGACGATTTGTATTAACGTCACAAAACATTGCTGCAGAAACTTATAAAACAGGGGTATAGCGCCTCCACTCAAAGTTCTCAAATTTGGCGATACATGTCGCATGCTGATAGCAAAATACGAAATGGACGCGTGAGGGAACTATTATAGTTCAACACTTGGACGACAAAATCTCCGATAATTACATCATCGGACTTTAATTGTAGAACATGATCGCCTATGTAGACAATTGCTTCTATATAAGCCGACGTGAATCGTATGTCGCTCACACTGCGTATTGGCTTCTTAGTGTTTCGTCTTTGCTCCCAAATAGGTCATATATGTCTATTTCAATCGGACGCACTGTGTACAATACCACTTGCCAGACAGCTTTTCCAGGTTTCAACAAGATTCCCAACAATGTCATCTATTGTGTTTATGCCCCTCCAGCCTTACTGGTGACGACCAAGCTGTTTTTGACTTTTAAACTGTCCACGTACCATTAAAACTCTGTACTATCGAGTGGTGTGCTAATCTACCTGAGAGTTTCATTGCATATTTGATATTCCAGTTAAAATTTGCGAATAAGTTATATGGTGTACCTATCGATTTGCTAAATTCCTCAATTCGGATATGTTATTGTATCTCACAGCAAAGATAAACAGGTAGCTATTGTTTTGATTTTATTCGATAGTCTCAAATCGGCGACAAAATTTAAGATTTATTGTAACTAAATGCAGATGTACCCCCTTATCCATATGGAAAATAGAGAGACCATATACTGTATAATGTGAACAAGTTTCTATGGATAAAATACGTTCGCAGGACTAATTTATGATGATCTTGTAAAGGCACCTGATTTTCCGCTAATGATACATCTAAATAATGACCAGGGCCAACAGCCTACAATGTAAGTTAGCCTGCGAGGCCTTCACAAAGTGCTGCTTTATCATGCTTGTGTTTTATTGATATATTGTTTCGAATATCTACCGATAGCTGTTTTCTTATTCCCATTTTTTGTGTTATATACACATATATATATATATATCCGTGTTGCGCCGCACCTCAATTTGGTTTGTGTGTTTTATATATCTACCGATAGCTGTTTTCTTATTCCCATTTTTGTGTGTTTCCGTGTCGCGCCGCGCCTCAATTTCAGTGGTTGATTCGCGATGATGGGTAACGACCTTGCTGGTTATCGTGCGGCGATTGGCTTGTTTGGTCGCTGCTTCATAAAGACTTATTCTTTTCATATAAAAGTATTCAACTCTACGAAATTACTGAGATGCCTTCAAGTATTTTGATATTTAACAAATTTATTTTTGTCGAATCTTCTAAGAACTAACGTACTCCATGCACTTCTTGTTAATTTTCATATTATCTGGAGATATTTAGCCAAATCCAGGCCCTGATAATGATCATCAACTATCTATTGTCCTGTGCAATGTGAATGGCCTTGCTCAAAATCTCCACCTTGTTGAAGCTAACCTTGGAAACTATGATATCATTGCTATTGCGGCGAGTCACCTACTAGCCTCGTATCCACTACTAAACTCGTGCTTCCTGGTTACCAAAAGCCTTTTCGGAGAGACCGTCAACAAGCGTAGGGAGGTGTGTGCATATATGTTAAGGAAAGTGTGGCTGTCTCTAGAAGACCAGACTTTGAGCTAGAAATGATTCGGTTAGAAGTACACGATAGTCCAAAAACCTTATTGTGCGTAATATATCGCCCACCCAATACTTTAGTCGAGAAATGAAAAATCCTATCAGACAACATTGAAACGGTTGAAAAATTTACTGCTACTTGGTGATCTTAATGACGATCTTTTTAATGTAGCAAAGGATCAATTGCGCGATATGATTAATTCTTTTGGGTTTGACCAATTAGTAACCGAAGCAACTCGTCCAGTCATCAACTCCCTGCTTGACTCAATTATATGTAACGAACTTCACCTAGTATGCAACATTGGAATCCTTGTCCTTTTTGTAGTGACCATGCCCCCACATTTGTTTATTTGAAATCACGGATCCCCAAACGCGATACATACACACGTTTAATCTGGAACTATGTAAACGCTGACTGGAACAGGTTTAGAGACCATTTGTCAAATTCCAACTGGAATGATCTGATGGACGAAAACGACTTTAATATATGGTGTCAGCGAATCACTACTAACATTACTGAAGCTGCTGAAGCATCTATACCACATAAATATGTGACTATTATACCCAATAATAAACCCAGGATGACCAAAAAGATTAAACACGAGATGAGAGTAAGAGATAAGTTATTTAAAATATCCAGAATAACGAAACTAATCAGTGATGTAGCACAATTTAAGAGGCAGAGAAATTATGAAATTTGACAAGGGATAAATTCAAAGAGAAAACTGCACAGAAAATTCGATCTAGTAATCATGGCCCAAAAGACTGGTGAAAACTAAGCAAATCTCTTCTAAACAATAATAATACAAATCTTAATGACTTGTCTCGGGAAAACTGACAATTCGTTTGCTTATGACGGTGATGAGAAATCTGACATTCTGAACTCCTATTTCTCAAGCATAACTAATATAGACGACTCTGCAGCAGAACTACCCTTATTATGCCCGGGGGGGCATATAGCGATCGCTTTGTCCGTCCGTCTGTCTGTCTGTCCGTCTGTCCGTCCGAATTTCTTGTCTGGGCAATATCTCGGTTAATATTTGATGGACAGGATTGAAACTTGCATGGAATGTGGCCAGTGGCTCATAGTTGTGCAGCGTAGAGTTTTTTCCGAGTTCCGGTATAATTTTCAAGAGTTATGGCCCTTTTTCTGAACTCTCTGTGAATGGGACTTGTCCGGGCTGGATCTTGGTTAATATTGTATGGACAAGTATGACATTTGCATGATATGTGGTCAGTGACCCACAGTTGTGCAGCGTAAAGTTTCTCCACGTTTCGCTTATATTTTCAAGAGTTATGGCCCTTTGTTCCTGAATTCTCCGTGAATTGGGACTTGTCCGAGCTGGATCTCGGTTAATATTGTATGGACAATTATGAAATTTGCAGGATGTGTGGTCAGTGCCCTGTAGTTGTGCAGCGTGAAGTTTCTCCGCGTTTCGCATATATTTTCAAGAGTTATGGCCCTTTTTTCTTCAAATCTTTGTGAATTGGAACTTGTCCGGGCTGGATCTCGGTTAATATTGTATCGACAATTATGAAATTTGCAGGATGTGTGATCAGTGCCCTGTAGTTGTGCAGCGTGAAGTTTCTCCACATTTCGCTTATATTTTCAAGAGTTATGGCCCTTTTTTCTTCAAATCTTTGTGAATTGGGATTTGTACGGCTCGATCTCGGTTAATATTGTATGAACAAGTACGAAATTTGCATGATATGTGGTCAGTGACCCATAGATGTGCAGCGTGAAGTTCTTTGTTTTCGGTTATATTTTCAAGAGAGTTATGGCCCTTTGATTAAACCTAAGTGAATGGGATATATTTATTTGTCCAAGCTGGGTCCATAACCGATTTGAACCAGGAAAATGGCTATATTATATGTTATTCTACATTCCAAAGCAAACAACATAGGTCCTGAAGTATGAAATTGCCCCCGAAACAGTGAATTGGGTGCAAAATTCAAAGTTCACTGATCGCTTCATAATTTCACCACAATATACTCTCAAGGAATGTAGGTCTCATGACCAGGTCACATTTTCGGATTTGGCGAAAGCCCTGGCGACCATCTTGCATCGAAGCATTGTATTATCAGTTGTTGCTTGATACTTGGAATATGTATTATGTGAGGCATGGCAAAAAAGTGACTGAAACAGAATTTTTATAATTATCCAAATTAGGCCTCCACCAACCAATAAAGAACAGAACAATGGCGGGCCAGTGTCGGATTATAGTGGAAGGGGGGGCATACAATTGAGCAATCTCTGATTGCTTCCTTCCTGTGTTGTCCCTGTACACCGAAAATACTCTAAACAGTTTTGTTATAACTAATATTGATGTTTTGATATACTTTCTATTATTAAATAACTATCTATGATATGAGCACAATACCAGGAAATCGGCCTGCTTCATATGGCCACCAAATCGGACCAATATGAGAGAGGCGGGCCAATACGGGAAAGCCGGTCCAATACGGGAAAACAGGGCCAATATGGCCCGGGCCAGTATGACTTTCAACATAGCGATGTTGACGATGAATGATCCTCGATTCGTGATCTTCTCCGAATTATGTCACTGTATTCTCATACTTTGAACGGATATTCAGTACCTTAAGTGATACTTTTCGATAGATCTATACGTATCGGTAAACAAACCTCGGAATTAAGTGTGGTGAGACATACTGAAATAGACTATAGTGACGCGATCGTGACATCGACTTGACAAGCACAAGCAGACAACAATAAAGTGATCCAACACCTACAACAGTGCACTGATGAACGAAGCTATGATAACAGTCATATTTTATGACAGAAAATGATGTCATATTTGCAGCTACAAGAGATAATCACATGTGGATGGTAACGACAGTAATTAGATGCGAACGATGCACATGGACGATGATGTTGAAAACTAGGGTCTCAATAGGTCTTCGATTCCCAAATCGGGAATGGATTTGGATCAATTCACCCCATTTCAAGGTTATATTTTTCCTCAGCCTTATCAAATAAAATTAGTATATTACTTTCATGATATATAATGTATGATTAAAATTTCATCTGCTTCTATCTTTTCGACTCCCGTTTTTTACGTTGAAGAACCCCGTCCATGTTGAAGATGATCGGTCGATTCACCGTCTTGATTATCGCCGTCGATTATAGCGTTACTGTATAGAGGGGATCCACTTTCCGACTATTATAGTGGTACATCGAAACCACATTAATCGTGGGAAATAAGGTTACTGTCAAGGAAGAAATATATGAAAAGAAAAGGTTGTTTGTCGGTTATTTAATAAAAATGTCAGTAACCAAGTGTTTCAACTTCTCTCTTGCAGGAAACAAGCCTATGTTTATGTATACTATGATTGTCTTTTTGAATTTGGTGCTAATACTGTTATATGGAATATGGAATAGGTCTTTGGATTATGGACGCGGATATTCTCTAATGGACGACGGCTGGATTATGAATGACGGACTAGACGCTTGTAATTTTCATATTGGCATTGGCCCTCGGCCTGCGGCCTCGTGCCAATACGGCAGACCTCGGACCTATAACCAGGCCAATATGAAAACACTTGGTTAATAACATAATACTATAGATACCTCGAAAGCCATTGGACCCGACCGAATTAGCCCGACATGTTTATTTGAATCTAGAAATGTTTTATCACCTATATTCGCTCCCTTTTTTAACCGTTCGTTGAGAACATCGACATTTCCCACAGACTGAAAGGTAGCTAATGTTACGCTGCCATCAAATTATCGTCCAATATCGTTATTGAGCTGTCTAAGTAAGGTAATGGAGGGAGTTGTCTTTAAGTATCTGTATAATTACATCAGACACGACATAACGCCGAACCAGTCTGGCTTTCTCCCCTCTAACTCGACAGTTACTCAGTTACTGGATATCTACTTTCAAATAGCAAAAGCATGAGATGAACGTAAAGAGATTTTTTTTTTTTTTATATATCGAAGGCATTCGACAGAGTTTGGCATCGTGGATTATTGCGTAAATTGCAGCAATTTGGTATAACAGGCAGTCTGTTAAAGTGATTTGAAGATTATCTAAAAAACCGCTGTCAGCGTGTTTTGCAAGGTAAAACCTTTACTATTCTTCGTCTCGGTGCTGAGGTACCACAGGGCTCTGTCCTCGGACCCCTCTTGTTTTTCTTATATATTAACGACTTACCTGGTAATATCTTGAATAATATTCGCCTATTTGCCAACGATACCTGCCTATACATTCTTTCCGACAACTTAAACGAGGGGGGGGGGGGTGAGGGTGGGAGGTGAAATGGCCCCCTACCAAACTTTCTGCGCTATCTCCGGAACGACAAAAAATGGAGAGCTTAAACTCCATGACTTTATAGTTTATCATATTGGGGTCATTTTGAGCCTATTTGTATAACCCCCCGAGCAGAGGATCATGAGAAAATTCAAGATGGCGGCCACGTGGGGTCTCAGAAAAGTGATGTTTTTGTCATATTTCTTCAAAATTTCTGCTTTTCCGGAAAAAGTGGGCAAAAACTATTTAATTTCACATCGCATTAATATTTACTAAATTATCATGTAGTTTTTGCGGAGAAATTGCATAAATAAAAAATTCGGAAAATCTGACTGAAAAATCGATCAAAATATGGCGTTTTTTAGATGACGTCACTGTGGCGGCATTAAAGCGGCCATCTTGGATTTTTTACATTTTCTGGTACAGCTTGACCAAAGGGTATATTGTGGTAAGTTTCAGCCCCCTAGCTCGAGGGGCAAGGGCATTTCGCCCCCCCCTCCCCCCCCCCAGGCCACAACAGGTCCCAAAAACCCAGGCCAGATAGGGTTAAACGCGAACTACGAAATTTATCTCTGCTGACAAAGCCTCACACATGGAATTATGTAGGTTCTCGAAAAGAAAATGTCTTTCTATGTCGACTTAGAAATGGATGTAGCAACTTGAAAAGGCAGTTGTTTGGGGGGTTTTTATCAGAAAATACACAATGTAATTGCGGCCACTGTGACGAAACTTTTACACATTTTTTGTTTCATCGTCCATTATTTACAACCCAAAGAGCCGATTTCTTAAGAATAGCTGTCTCTCAGAGGGTCAAAATTGGTCTTTTTTTTTTATTTCTCCGTTCAAATATTCACTATTTCGTCTAACATTTGGTGAAAAAAATGAAATCAAAATTCTAATTAGAAGTGCTTCAATATTAATAGGATTAAAAATTTAGTTTTTAAGGCAATGGAAAAATTAAACAGATTGCCTTACAGGTGATCCGATATCCAGCTGGGAAGAGATTAACCTTTCACACGACTGTCTGTTGTAAGTCGTTGATAGCTGCCTGAGTGGGTATTGTATTGTTAATTGACTCGCAGGAACTGACCACCCTAATAGTCTGTCGTAAGACCAGGAGAGCAGTTTGGCTACTGTTATTTTTGTCTGTTAAATTTCGCTTTCCAAAACTCATTTTCGCAGTATTTTGGTTAGCTAATTATCTACAAGTCCTACTCATTTACTTTAATCTACCCCCTTCTGATCAAAACCATGGAAACATTCGTATTTTTGTTTCTAATTAGAATATGTACATATGAAAGTGTACTCAATGCAGTGACACTTCGCTCAGACACCCGCCGTGAAGTTTGTGAACACAAGTGTGAACGTTTCTCAGCTGAACAAATTTTAGCAAGTTTTTAAAGTTTAAATTGGATTTTAAACCGCCTTGATGAACAAACTTAGTGTTATAGTTATCCAAAATAAACAGGAATCCGAGTAGGTCCCATAAGACAGATTAAAAATGTATTTGACAATAGAATTCAAGCAAAGAATTAGAATTAATTCATCAGTATCGATGCTACGCTCTTGAAATTTGGCATGCTTGTGATCTAGTAAACTTTATCTCAGTTCTTGTAAGTTCAGCTTAGTCTTTTAATTATTCAACTTTTAAGACAAACGACCATGAAATAGTACGTTTTTTTAGTTATTTTAGTAAAATAGCTGTAAGAACAAAACCAGGCACAAATT
Source organism: Hanleya hanleyi (assembly GCA_036873755.1). Classification (NCBI taxonomy): domain Eukaryota; kingdom Metazoa; phylum Mollusca; class Polyplacophora; order Lepidopleurida; family Hanleyidae; genus Hanleya; species Hanleya hanleyi. The sequence continues at coordinate 100,367 of JAVTVY010036624.1, forward strand.
TAAAAAAAATGAGATAAAGTTTACTAGTTCGGTGTACCAACAAAGTTAAAACAAGACCAACAGTTTTCATGAAATTTCAATTAAAAAATGGACGCTTTTTTTTTTAATTTGAATTTTTTTAAATTGGAATATTTTCTACACAGTCGCAGCGTCGGTTATGCAAATCATATAGTTGGAATCCCGACGATGTACGCTTTCATAAAATATATAGTTTATTATGGTTATCTTGTATATTTATTGATACAGAAGACAAATTGTCACGGGGATGCAAAAACTGCCTCTAAGGAGACAGCTATCCTTAATCCATGATATTCATAGTAAAGTCGTCATCTAGAGAATGATGTATCTCAGTCACGCTTTCATTGCGATTGTTCATATGAGCACCATGAGGATCTTGGAGTACACGGATTCATATGGCTCCTAGCTGCGAGCTAAGCGGAATTAGACACAAGTTACGAAACGTAACGCCATAGATCTTGCACGCTACGCTCGTATTTTGGTTTAAATTATTTTATTTCACACCAAAGTGATGGGAGCGCAGTAAATCAAGCTTATAGCGCGTCTCCCACATACAATGAAATTCATCAGACAATTTACAGAAGAAAAAAAAACCAATAAGAGAAATAAGGAGAGGAGGCCAGTAACCATTGAAAAATAAACAATGATACTGTATAAATAATAATAATTATATATAAAATTATCGTGTTCCATTTACGTGTTAGTTTGGACGGTCCCTGTAATTGTTTAGAGAAACTCACAATGTTAGAATTTGCAATGATCGCTTAATTTTGAATGTATTTAAAATAGTTATTGAAATCGTTTAGTGTTTGTAATATAATTTCGAAGATATTTTTGAATTGATATATTAGATCCACTTGCGGTTACAGGTAACGCCACCTGGTGGCAAAATTTGTAATTTGTTTCTGGGCGATAAATTGAACCGCTCATCGGATTCTTCTCAAAACTGATATGTATATGCCATGACGCTGGGGATTGCGTTTCTCCCAGTTCACCAACGGGACGTGGCGCCACTGGGTGGCAAAATGCAAAATTCATTTTCAGGGGATAACTTGCTCGAGATGCGGTCAGTAGATTTTTTTTTCAAATTTGGTATGTATGTACCATGCCATGAGATGTCTCTTGGGATTGCGTTTCGCCCACTTGCGCTAACAGGTGACGCTACCTGGTGACAAAATCCGAGATTCATTTCCAGGCGTTAACTTGAGAACCGCTCATCGGATTTATCTCGAATTTGATATGTATATACCATGAGCTGTTAGCACTGGCGTACACTTGGCCAGCCATAAAATGGGTTACGAATCGTTTGTCGCCATTATTGCGGAGCGATAACCGATACTTTTCCGTATACTGATCTGTCTTCATCCGGCTCGAGAAATCTGATAAATTACAGGCTTTTTCGTGCTATATCTGAAGCATTTATTGTCTGAGCTTACAAAAGATACAGATATGAATAATTTCCGTATCATCCAAGAGGTGAAATCTGTAATTTTGAACAAGTAGGACAGTACATGACCAGAAAATGCGGGTTACTTTGGGGTTACGTCGGTAGAGTTTAGCTGATTGGCTGACAACATCCCGTGGTGTTGATTTCGGGGAATTCCCTCTTATAGTTGCCGAAAATAGGCTGAAAATGGATACACACGCTTCCAGGGTCTTACCGGGTATAAATGACCCAGACGGTTACAGGTCAATGTTTGCAAAACTAAAATAATTATTTTTGGCTGTGTTTCTACTAAATATAGTACACTCAAATCACATTTAATGTTACACAAATTAATATTGTTAAAACATACTGCTATTTGGGCGTTATTTTCCACCATTCTGGCACATTCAAATGTGCTATCAAGACTCTCCAAAGCAAATCCCTTCGTGCATGGTATAAAATAAAACAGAAGCTTTGTTCTAATAGTGAAATGCTAACAATATCACTCCTCAAACTTATTCATTGTGTATGTAACCCCATTGGTACCTATGGCAATGGAGTATGGGGATTAGAAGCTTTTCGTCTTACTCATAGTAATCTATTCACCAACTGGGATTCTCTTTGATGTAATCGATTTTGACTTGCCAAAGAAAACCAGTAATGTTGGTTGCCTCGCTGAGCTTGGTTTAAACAATATATTTATTTCCTCAAAGGGAAACTGGGATCGGCGAACAGGCAAGCCTATACTAACGCCTCTCCCAGACAAACAAGTTGAAAATACAAATCGTGAATTGAATAAAAAAAGAGAAAAAAAGAAGAACGTTGCATTAACATGGCGAAAAGATGGAATAATATATAATCATATGTGAAAAAAAAACAAAAGAAAAACAAAATACAAATACAAGAGTTAAGCAATCTGGTATAAACAATTCTTTGCTCTCAGTATTAATTAATATAAATATATATTTCTACGAATCGTCAAACTATACAATAGACAAGTTTACTAAGTACTAATTCTATACACTAACTTATAAAAAAGTATGCTCACATAGGCTCTTCACATAGGCGCTTCCTAGGATAAATATTCCGCTTAAAAGGTTATACGTGTATATCATTTGCGAAACAGTAATGAGTCACCATCACTCCGGAAATCGTTCTGATTGCATAATAAAGTTATGGACAGTGATAAAGATATTTGTATTTTCTTCAATGCTAAGATATAGATTTCCGCTGAGCTTGGTCTTTTGCCTCTCAACATTATAACTGAACTTGTGAAATTTGTAGACAGACTTGAGAACAGTTCTCCTGACAAACTTGTTTATAAAGCCTTTGTTGAGGATGTTCACCTAACAGTTACCGTAAATTGTCTCTTCATGCGCATGCATTGCATGTGAAACAAGTTCTAGGCCCAAGTAACTCTGCTAGGGTATCCATTATAAGGAAAGAGCTATGCCTTCAATTCCGTAAATTATTTTTGGAATCAACATCTAGTACAACTGAAAATGGTACTGGAAAGAAACTAAGTACTTACGATAGTTTGAAGACAGAAATTTCTCTTTCTAAATATTTAAATACAGTTAAACAAAGAAACCACAAAAATGCGATGTCTTCCATTAGCCTAAGCTGCCACCCTCTAGAAAGAAAAGAAAAAGGTGTCCGTGTTCCTGCTGATCAAAGATTTTACCCTTTTTGCCCAAGTTTGGTTGAGGACGAAGTCCATTTCCTTCTTGACTGTGAAATTTATGACCATCTTCGATCCTCCTTGCACACCGCCTTAAGCCTTGATTCTAATGGAAATATTAATTTCCCTGATCTAAGTCGAATCGAGCAATTAACCCTTCTTTTTGACCCTCATTGCATCTAGCCCCTTTGATCGCCAAACACGTTAGCTTGCGTCTGGAGGAACGTGGCCTTCGAACTGGATAGGGTGGACCACTTCCCTATGTATTATGTATCTACTGTTACTGCTATACATGTCTTACACCACTATATAAGCTACTATTACTGTACTGAAACTATCTGGAGGTCTTGTAGCCTATATTGATGTTTATTGTCTATTAGTTTTATGCACTGTCCAAACTGGGATGTTTGGTATAATAAATTGATTCTGATTCTGATTCAGGTTGGAGCTGTTGGATTGCGTTTCGCCCACGTCCGCTTACAGGTAGTGCCACCTGTTGGCAAAATCTAAATTTGGTTTCCGGGCAATAACTTAATTACCCCTTATCGGATTTTTATCAGATGTTTTATGGTTGAGATGCCTCTTGAGATTGTGTCCCCTGCACTTGCATCTACAGATGGCACCAGTTCAATTCCGGGAATTTATGCAGGGCTCCCTACATGAGACGTCATACCATATATGTACAGTGGACGCGGAACGTGATTACTGGGCTGGTGGGGGTCATGTAAGCATGCTTCCAAACATATACATGTATACCGAAGAATCCCCTCCATTCTCATACTAGTTATTACCTCATGAGTCAAACAGCAACTTTCGTTTTTTCAACTTATCGATATGAACACGTTGTCACAAGATCACCAACTTAAAGGTCGACTAAAAATTGTCTTGCTTCACCTCTCAACGCTCCTCAATGCCTCACTCCTTTGCCACCATATCATCCCTAAAACTTTTTTTTTATTTCTTTTTTACAATTTTGTTGGTTTTATTTACACAGTTCCCTTTCAAAGTCTGCCAAAATTATGTACTTGAACATTGAGTCAAAAATATATTTTGAAATTTGTTTTTGTTTGCAGGAAAGTGCCTGTGAGGCTGGATATTAACTTTATTAAGCCCAATGGTTCAATCAGATGATACAAATATCATAACTCTGTATTATGCATCCAAACTCCTACACCCATAAAACATCTTGATCTGGACTGTTAAGGGGCTTGGAGCGGGGGGGGGGGAGTTCTATACCTCTGGTGCTTCATTTTTCTTTATAATCAATATCATAACTTGGAAAGCTCTGTGGCTATTCCACTATAGCTCTGTGAATATTCCAGCATATAGTTGTGCTCGAATATACATGTATGCTCGCAGTTGGGAAAAATGACCTCTCAAAACTCCGATTGCATTGATCAGTTACCTGAATATCGGATTTACATTGTTACAATACTGTTGTAGTGCATGTACTCGTTTATTTTCCTAGCTTCATTAAAATCTTTCTATAATACCTATATGACTCATTTGTTATTGTTGTGGGAAGGGGTGGGATTGGTGTGCTTGCTTATACCTTTAAATAAGGTATTGCATATTGATGGGGCTGGTGCCCCGAGTGTTTGTCATAGGGCCTACTTTATCAAGCTGGTAAAAAGTGATGCTGAAAATTTAGTTCAATTGAAATCGGCCCTGCTGTGAGCAATTCAGCGCCGTCATCATTCCGTTCCAGTCCTGTCAAAATCGGACTATTTGTTGGAATTTCCGTATGCAAGTCCTGTTAGACATAGATACATATAATAGCCTATAGACCCTAGTTTAGTGAAGTTGTTCAGTTTAACTAAATTAAAATCTTCAGTTATTGTCTTTCATGTATATAAAAATGGGTGTAAGCAAAGTTATACTTTCCAAGTTATTGAAATATTGGTTTCTATGCTCTCATGTAGAACATAAGGCAACAGTTGATTGCAAACAATGAAACATTCAGTTGTGATAGGTTATTGCATATACCACAAAAAATCATTTATTCAAGTCTTGACAAATTTGCTGAAATTATATTATCATTTGGTGTTATTACAATATAAATAGTCTTGACTGCATATGTCTTTCCCCAGGTGGTTGAGAAGAAAGCTACGGCATCATGTAGTGGCTCATATATAATTTTTTACCCTTTCAAAGTTTTTCCAAGTGTGCACCATGCCAATGCCTTCAATTTCTAAGAGAAATGAACATCACTTGACCAATTTGTACAAGTGAGGAGAGAACGCTAGTGAATCCTAGCTATTTGTATCATTTGAAATAAAGAGCATATTAAAAATCATATATTTTGACCATGTTGTTTTTATATAAATTATATATAAATAATCAGACGTGGATTTCCATCAGTGGGGATTGAACCGAATGGTTTGAACAGAATGGGAGAATTACAAACGTCTGGTCCGTCATTCATAATTCAGCCGTCGTCCATTAGAGAATATCCGCGTCCCCGAATGACCGAATCAAATCGTTTTTCTCACTGATATATAAATAAATGTGTACATTCGCCTTTAATGGTCAATATATCATTCAAATATGGATAAATGGATTTATTTCGGAATTTGTCGCATAAAAGTACGTTTTAGTGTCCATTTTCTTGACCAGGTGTACATATTTATTTGTAAATCGGAGAAAAACCGATCTGGCTCGGTAATTCTCCGAGAGCTGAGAAGATCGCCGCAATCTCGTCCGATCAATAAAATGCACACCAAAGCGTAATCAAATGACAGAACCAGATCGGCTTTTTGTCAATATGGTCTTTTTCATTCTCCCATTCCAGGCAAACCATTCCGTTCGCTACCCATTGCCCAAAAGTAACTTTTATCTGGAAAGGGATAATCCAGTCATAACAAATTGCAACAGAATTAATTTCACTGATTCCAATAACAACGCACTGATAGGCTACCAGAATATATTTGGTGGAAACTCGAGTTATAGTCTGGACTTAGCTCCCTCGTGACACACAAGTTTAATGATCCATCCACACACCAAGTCCCCCAATCTCATAAATTATCATGCATAGTGCGGTTACATGTAAGTCTAGTCTATTTGTATAAAAGTAGATGCTAGATGTGATGGGTAAATTCAATATAGCAGACGTGATGTCTTTTGATATCTGTGATGTGTTTTGTTTTCCTTCCATTTTGTTATATGTCCTTCCGTCAGTAAATATGACCGCAATATATTTTGCCTCAAGTGATGATACCCAATCTGGCACATCCGTTACTGAAAGAATTGGAGAAAATTTGTAGGCAGACGCTCATACACAGGTTCACAGACTCACAAACAGAGACACACACATCGTTATTATTTATCATATAACAGAATCCAAGTAAGTCGTAATAGATATATGCTATTAAACATGGCGGCCAAAAATATGCCAAACAATAGATTTCTAGGTCTCATAGTTCGGTTACCATATTGAAATTTCTTAATTCCGATTTCCTTTATTCAAACCTTTGGCTGCATTCCAGTGTCCTTTTTGTACATGTCTACTATATGTTTCTTGCCCCTACTCCTTCCCTCCCATACGCACACATGTTTCTAAAGGTGTAAAGTGGGGACATCCACAGGCTACCCTACAACTAGGGGCCTATTTATGTATGAATTATTTAAGAAATCTGCTAGTTTTTAGGTTCTAGACAATCTTAAGACTTCCGTTGTCCATCCTGCAAGTGGAGTCATATTCCACACACGCATTTTGTGAATAAATTGGGAACACTCAGACACACATACATTTTTGAACTGAGGACACTTTAATACACCATTCTGCTTTCACCACTCAAGTGGAGACATGCACCTTATCTATCGCTTTCACTAGCGAGCTGTACAGGGGGCAGAGAAACAGATGCCCAATCTTCGTAAAACCGAGTGTCCCTACTTGAAGGTGTGTATTCTTATGAATGTCCCCTCATGGTCTTTCATTCACACACATACACCACATGGATTCACAACAACGACATACCCATTTTCACTTGAATATTCTATTTTTGCATTGGCATAAACACCGGTGACTTATGCACCATTAATTTTCAATCCTTGCTGGTCCCTGGGTGACCGAGTGGTCTAAGGCGCTTCGCTGGTGACCGCTAGCCTCACACCGCTGAACTGGCACGGGTTCGAGCCCAGCTGGTCCATGTGTGAAAGTTTGTCAGTTATTTGCCGAAGGGCGGTGGTTTTCTCCGGATACTCCGGCTTCCTCCACCAACCAAACTGACTGTCACCATATGAGTGAAACAAACTTGAGTGTGACATTAAGCCAAATTCCCTCTCTCCCTCCCTCAATCCTTGCTTGGCTGACAGACTACAGTCGTTTTGAAAGAAAAGAGTACTGATAATGACTACTACAAATCAGTTGTGTGGGAGGGAGGGGGGCGGGGGGGGGACTTAATTGCATACATGCACTAGATCTTCATGCTTAAGCTGGCACTGATAACCAAACTTGAAATGAAAATCTCAGGGCAGGGAAGCTAAGTCACAGGAACTCACTTCCGATTCTACCCACCAAAAGGGCCTCAGGAAGACCCACCTGGAGATACAGATGAGGAGAAGAAGCCTTCTTGAAAGTCGGGGGATACTTGCGAGAGAATGACGAGGCACAGGGAGCAATAGGCGACCTCGCGTTGAAGATGAAGGATTATCTAGGAAACCAAGAAGCAGAACCATTTTGCTTCACCCACATAAAGAACACATTAATGAAACTTTTCGGAGATAAAATCACCACGTCTGAATTGAATGGTAGGCCGTCATTAACAGCAGATAAGGAAATGGGATTGTGAAAGTCCGAAAACCAAAGAAGTGGAAACAGCTGCCAATTGCAAGCTTATCAAAACAGTAGTCCACTTTAGTGAAAATATAAAGTATGATACCGTTATATATCGTTCTACATAATCTGATCCTCGATCACCAGTGGCTAGTGGGCAAAGACTTTTTATTCGATGACCCGATCGCTTTTTCATAAACCCAGCAGCCGTTTCTCAGCTGTTACTCCGAGCTTTGACTTTAAAGGTTCCTTTTCTCATAAAACAACGGAGTTTGGCCACGTTTTACCAAATATGCAATTCACTAATGATGATTTTCATCTCCGATTGTATCATTTATTGCTCTGGATGTGATTAAATATATCAGGCTGGGCTGCTTGGCTTTCTAGATACACCTGCAGCCTGAAGATCTATAGCAATATATGAATATCTCATATTATCCCTGAAGATGACTGTAATTATTTCATGACCAGGGTTTGCCGATAATGTATTTTCCTCAAAGCGCTTTCACATCTTCTATGAAATCGCTATAAAGAGAATACAGTATCGATAAACACTCTTCGTACTATATTCGTATAGTGTTTTTTCTTGTTATAGCTTATCACAAAAATAGACAGATTTCCTTATTATTTTATTCCTCGGCTTTTACCTGGTGAACCTCGAACCCTTTTTATCTCCCAGTGTTGAGGACAAGAAAGCCCGGTGGCTGAGAGTGTCCGGCTCCTATCTTCTAACCCAGCTGGGCCATTTTTTCAACATTGGGGTCAAGCGTCCGTCCTCAGTTGCAATATAAAACGATATGAAAATGGCACTAATCATTAGGACACTCTTATCCATCACACCGGCGTACTTCATATTCTGGTCAAAAAAGAGAGAGAGAAAAACTTTTTTTTAAGTTGGCTCTTCAGAGCGAAAAGCACAGCAATCAGTTGAGATGTCAAAAGTGTCAAGTTTCGTTTTCTCACAGACAATTCCATGTGGACACATTGGGTCTTTACTTTTTATATTGCCGTCAAGTGTTTCACTTGCTCGATTCACACAATCGTTACATTTACATCAGTAACGACTATAAGCTGTTGGCCAAGCAAAGATTGGTCACAGATGCATGGCGCATGATCCATCTGTGTCAGTCGTCACTGGGGGATGCAACATTGAAATGAAACTGCGCTTGTTGCTGTGGGGTGGAGGGTGGGAGTTTATAGAAAACAGTCCCACGCAACAAATAAACAAATTGTACATTTAATCACCCGCTCATTTGGCGATATTTATTATTACTTGTATAGGGGATGAGTTGAAGGTTTAATAGTTTCAATAACCCTAACCTAGAGGCCAGAACTAGTAAACATTTGAACATAATTCATGCGTGGTATTTTGAAATGAATAGCAAGTATCTAGTCAGCGGTATTTTGAACGAGACTTGCACGTTAGTGAAGGATTTTTTTTTCGGGTCGTCATTTCAGTAATTGATACATATGCTTGAGGGTCATTACTTGAGGCAAACTTGTCTACTAGCACATTTATTGATGGAGGGACAACGAATAAAATGGAAGAATTATTGAAAACAATACACATTTCTAAACACCCACATACATGTACCCGCCATTTTGAATTTATCTCTGATGACTTCCACCTAATTCTGTAGGAATAGACCAGAAATAACTGCATTGTGATAAGGTACACGTATGAGTTCGGAAAGTTTCGTCAATAAACTGGCGTGTCACACGAAATTTAAGGCTATACCATACAGCTTGAGTATTTCCACCAAACATGTTTTGCTAGAGTCGTGATATTTTGTTCTGGTGGCCAAATGCGCACCAACGATAAAAAAAAAGAAGTTGCAATTTGTTATATGTTCCGTTAAACCACCAGCTAGATTGCATGGACTAAAGCCCGTTCTACACGATCAAAAACAATTCTTGCCAAGTCTGAATAAATGACGTGTCCGTGTAGATAATCAAGAAACTTTCCTCGTCGTGAAGCCAGCATTGCCATGAACGACGGAAATCCAGCTGGCGAGTAAATCGAGAAACTACATGCTTACTATCACTTCAGGAAATATCGGAAGATGATGAGCGGCATGGAAGGCGCGCACGCATCAGAAAGTGACAATTCTTCTTGTTCGCTATCTACACGTCGAAGTTTCCTTGTTTTCTTGTTCACTTGTCAAGAAAAAGTTAGCACGACCAGCGTTTGAACAAGTGGGGATTGACGAGAAAAAGTTGTCACTTTTTCCTTTCTACACGAGAACTTTTTCCTGTCATGGAAAATTATAAAGTGAAACTTGCCTATGTCGTCCCTACATGTATTTTAAAAAAAATCTTTATTGCAGAAACTTATAAAACAGGGCTGTACCACCAAGAGCCGCCACTCAAAGTTTCTCAAATTGGCTATACATTTTGCATGTTGATAGCAAAATACGAGCGTAACGTGCAAGATCTAACGGCGGTACGTTTCGTAACTCTTGTCTAATTCCGCTTTTGCCCGGGGCTAGGGGCCTTATGAACCCATATACTTCAAGATCCTCATGGTACTCATCTGAACAGCGATACGGATTTGATATTTTTGAAAGATCATGATGTCTTGCCGGCATCGTTGAAAACTGTTGACCGCTTCTCTCTTGCATGAAATTACCCTATGTTTATGTATACTATGATTGCCTTTTTGAATTTCGTGCTAATGGAATAGGTCTTTGGGTTATGGACGCGAATATTCTTTAATGGTCGACGGCTGAATTATGAGTGACGGACCAGACGCTTGTTATTTGTCCTTGAGGACTGGGAGGCTGAACTTTACCACTCTCTCATCGGGTGGCTACAGGAGGCTCTGGAGACGTCACAAAGATATATTTGATAAATATATTTTTTGGTTTTACTTTTTATTGATGTATTTTTTTTTTCGGAAACAACAGCGCAGTACATTCAAAACATGAATTGCAGGCAAGCACCTAAACAGTGCGTGGACCCCTCAGCCTGTTTTTATTAGTCAAGTAGGATCAGGGCTACATCTAGAGCCAATTTAGTTCCGAAAAACGTATGGGCGCCCAAATGAAACAAAAAAAAAACGAAAGTGTGGTTGTTGTTGTTGTTGTTCAATTTGAAAGGATTTCTGAAGGAAATACTCCTAGAAAAAGCTTCTGGGAGGGAGCCTCAATATCGATCCGATTGCATAGCTGGGTATTGAATTTCATGGTAATAAACCTCTGTTTTGTGACTGATCACATTCTCTTTGCGCCGAAAAAAATTCACTAAAAATGAAAGTACTCAAAGTACTGATGTCTGGATCGCCAATAATGGATTTAAAGTTTCAAAACGTTTCAGCTGGCATGTTTCAGCCGATAGCAGATGTATGGATAAATGTGGAGATTTTCTCCAAGTTGTGGACAAGTCTGTTTGGGAAATCACAACTGGAACACAGATTTATTCTTCAAGGAAGTGAATTTGTGAAGGCGGCTCATTTCGAAATATGCCAGGTCTTCATGGTAGCAAGAAACTATCTACAGTAATATGCTTAAAAGTGGATCGTCTGCGTCAATGTCTTCTACCAGTTTTTGCGAACAGATTTTCATAATTCATGCAATTCTATTGTGACAAAACGACAAATAGGCGAGGAGACTGGATAGTTTTATTAACTAGTTTTAATAATAGTTCTGTGTAGCATAGATATTTGCAAGAGCTGCATGAGTTTGCGTTAAGTCCCCAAGATTTCTTATATATCCATTGGAACCACCAATTGATTTTCCAATAATAGAGAAGAAAAGCAACTCCGAGTAGGGATGACAATTTCATTCTGTATATTTCGCTATTAGTTATAGCATCTTCAGCAGTGAACAAAGTTACAAACAGCTCTATACGTACAGTATATATACAAGGTATAATGTGATCTTAGCCAATACACATATATGAATGGGTAAGCCAGTAATGTCAGTCAGATTGGACAGATATTAAAATGTCATTTTCAGAAAATTTTTGTAGACATTAAATGTTAAGAGATAGCAATATACAATTGTTGTGATTACAGGTGATATAATACACAATCTAATTGATGACAACAATACACAATGAATAAAGTATGGCGATATAGCACGTATATATCTACATTCAATATTTCTACATGTCATGTTCAGATAAGGACTGTCATCTTAAGATAATATAGGTATAATTCGCTTGGCAATCCACATCAGAATTGATGGGAATCTACAAATTTATGAAAACTGGTTAATCTATAAATGATATTACCGAAATAATTTTAAATCCTTTGATGCTTTCAAACCTTGGTTTAAAATTGGTTTGTGCCGGCGTATGGCTAAGGCTTACGCCTTAGGAAAATCAGAAAATATACTCTGGGAAGGGCGCGTTACATTGCTTTATGGGAGACAAAGAAAACAAATTTCTTTGTCAACAACAAGGACCCCACCCCAACAACATATAGAAGCTCTATTATATATAAATTTTCATGTCCAGGATGCGAATCAGAGTACATCGGCAAAACAGACAGATGTGTTATTGCGCGCCTGAAAGAACATGCTTCTTCCAAATCCGAGGTGTTTAACCATGTAAGCCAGTGCGACAATTTTAGTTACATTCGTCAAATGTTTGATTTAGCAAATGGCTCTTTTGACGATGACCCGATCTCTTTGTTGTCACTTATAGAATCAAACACTAAAATTATTGATACAGCAGCTCACTGGTCTCAAGTGTTATTCAAGGAAGCCTTAGCCATACGCCGGCACAAACCAAGGTTTGAAAGCATCAAAGGATTTAAAATTATTTCGGTAATATCATTTATAGATTAACCAGTTTTCATAAATTAGACTGTGTATCGTTTCATAATTGTATATTGCTGTGCAAGTTACAACATTTGTAGATTCCCATCAATTCTGATGTGGATTGCCAAGCGAATTATACCTATATTATCTTAAGATGACAGTCCTTATCTGAACATGACATGTAGAAATATTGAATGTAGATATATACGTGCTATATCGCCATACTTTATTCATTGTGTATTGTTGTCATCAGTTAGATTGTGTATTATATCACCTGTAATCACAACAATTGTATATTGCTATCTCTTAACATTTAATGTCTACAACAATTTTCTGAAAATGACATTTTAATATCTGTCCAATCTGACTGACATTACTGGCTTACCCATTCATATATGTGTATTGGCTAAGATCACATTATACCTTGTATATATACTGTACGTATAGAGCTGTTTGTAACTTTGTTCACTGCTGAAGATGCTATAACTAATAGCGAAATATACAGAATGAAATTGTCATCCCTACTCGGAGTTGCTTTTCTTCTCTATTACTTATATATGCCTGCATGGTGTTTATAGTAAATTTGTTTGTAGCCAAGAGAAGAAATAATATATTTTTACATACAAATGCCCTATTCAGAAGGAAGTGAACCCTTTACTAATAAGCGAAATAAGCGGTACCTGACAAATTCTGTTGTTTCCGCTTTCGGAAAGTTTTGTTGTTGTTCAAACTTTTTGAAACTAAATTATATTCGGTGAGCAGAGTCCCCCAGAATACATAAGTTTGCACTGGTCAGGATCCGGTCCACAGGACCAGAAAAATGTAAATACTATTGTTGTTTTTTTTGTTTTTGTTTTTTTTTATTGACTGAATTTCATATACACATATATACATATATACAAGTGATCCTCCGTCTGCACATTTCGAATTTTCCTGGTATTTCACGGTACAATGGGTAATTCTAATAATTCATACAATATCTGCCAGCTATTAGAAGAGTATATGAGAGAAACCACCTAGAAGAAAAAGCTTGTAGCCACCAAAATGGTATTTATCCTGTAGAAATATATGTACTTAACTGTAATGAACATCACTCCAGCAACACTCACGAATTGTCATTGTCCTCTGCGGTGAGGACGTCTTTGAATAAAATCCATTTTTCATCAAGCTGTGACAACCGTTGTTTTATATTTTCATTATATTTCGCCAACGAGTAGTGATTCTTGAATATTTCCATGAGTGGTATAAAATTTGGTTTACACTTTCTAAGTTTGCAGCTGTATATGTATTGTTTAGTTAACATCAAAAGGGTGTTCAAGGCACATTGTTTTCTTTTACATCCAAAGATAATTGTTTTTGGAGTGATGTTCCCGCTCATGCCCACTTTTTCTCTGAGCCAGTTATCGAGCTCTGACCATATTGATTTTGTATAAGAACAATATACGAACACGTGTTCGATAGTCTCACGTTCTTTCTCACAAATGTTACAAATATCGTTATCTATGATGGAGATTTTATGTAGAAAAGAATTGGTAGGGAGTATCCTATGTAGGATCTTATATTGTAAATCCCTTAGTTTACTATATTGTGTGCAGTGAAACACACTCTTGTACACTTCAATAAATTCTAGTCTTTCATCTCCGAGCAGTGATTTCCATTTGGCGATTGCCTTACTTTCTAAAATAAATTCTGTATTTAAAACATCATAGAAGTTCCTACACCCCTTCACTTGCCCCGCCAGTATTTTAATATGTTTGGGAAATGGAGGCATATATCGTAGAGTGCTTGACCGTGCGGAATGCATTGCGTTCTTCCATTGGTCTGGGATATTTTTTAAGAGCTGTTCATAATGTAAGAAATTTCCCTTTATATCGTATTGCTTCTTCAGCTCTCCAAACGTGATAATGTTACCTTCCATATCGATTATATCTTTCACATATCTTACCCCTTTATCATGCCAATCCCTAATATAAAAACTGCTTCTTTTAAATTTGGGATTAAACCACAAATTTTCACTAAGTATTTTTTCTATGTGCTCGATTTTTAATTTCTTTTGGAGGCAGTACCAGGCCTGCAGTGCATCTGTCCAAAATGGATTGGTTATTATTTTTTCTTTTATTATTTTTTGTACATACTCTACCCCCAAAGTTGATAACTTTTCAAATATTTCTTTGTTTATTAGCTTTTGCCATTTGTGTGTGCCAAATATGAGGCGCCTGATCCAAGAGATTTTAAGCGATTGAATGCAAGGGAGCAAATTTGTCATTCGAAGTCCGCCGTTTTCATAATCCTGGGTTATAATTATTCGCTTTATTTTATCTCTTCCTCCATTCCATAAGAACTTATACAGTACTGTATTTATTTCTTTTATGATTTCAGGAGGGGGGTCTGGCAGGGCTAGAAAGAGGTGTATGAGCTTTGACAGAGCTAGGGATTTGATCACTGTGATCTTCCCAAGAAGAGTTAGATTTCTTAATCTCCATCTATGTAGTTTTCTTTTCAGGTCGTCAATCTTACTAAGGTAGTTGTGTTGCCACATATTGTGAAAGTTTACTGTCGAGAAATAAATTCCCAATATATTGAGTTCATTGACCCAGTCTAGTTTCAACTCACGGCATATTTTAATGTCAGATCCGGACAGCGACCCAATCCACACTGCTTTCGCTTTTTCTGTATTTATTTTGAGGCCAGACATCTGGTAAAATAGGTCTATACATTTAAGTGCTTCTTTGAGTGATTTTTCCTTACCGTCAAGTATCAATTGTGTATCGTCAGCATACTGGCTTATTTTGAATTCTGCACCGCCAACATTTATACCAGATATACTGTCATTGTTCCTGATCATCGACCCGAGCACTTCTGTACATAGAAGAAAAAGATAGGGGGATATTGGGTCTCCTTGTCGGCATCCCCGGCCTACATAAAAAAAGGAGGACATATTTCCATTTTGCAATATACACATTTTAGTGTTTGTGAAGAATAATTTAACCCACTTTATTATGTCACTACCGAAATGGAAAGATTTTAAGACTTTATTTATGAAATCCCAGGAAACTGAATCAAAAGCTTTTTCGAAATCAATGGATAATAAAAGTCCTGGGATTTCTTTTTCTTTTGCTTCAAACATAACATCGTAAAGTATTCGAATATTTTCTCCAATGTATCTACCAGGTATAAAACCTTTTTGATCTTCATGGATCAACTCGTCTAGTTTTGACTTAATTCTGTTAGCGATACAGGCAGAGCTCAGTTTGTATGTGACATTCAATAATGTAATCGGTCGCCAATTTTTCAAAAGATTTCTCGGTTTATTGGGTTTTGGTAAGCAGGTGATAACCCCCCCTGTCTTTGTGTGATTGATAGTTCTCCTTTTTGGAAAGATGAGTTTGCAGATCTCAAAATAAAATATCCCAAGTCTTTCCAAAACATCTTGTAAAATTCAGCAGGAAAGCCGTCTAATCCAGGGCTCTTTTCATTTTTCATATTTTTCAAAGCTTTACTTATCTCGTCATATGTTAACAAACCCTCCAGATCGTTTGATTCAGGCTCAGATTATGTATGTAGTTTTAAATTGTCAAGGATTTCCGTGGTGTTTTGTTCAGTTGTAGCCCTTTTTGTATGTAATTCCTGGTAAAAATGTTTCTGTTCTTTCAATATTTCTTTTGTATGATGAATTTCCTTACCGTCTGCTGTTGTTAGTTTTGTTATTAATTTATTCGTGTAATTTCTCTTTTCTAATCCAAGAAAATATTTTGCTGGCTTTTCACCCTCTTCAATCCAGCGTGACTTTGTTCTCAAAATAATTCCGTCTATCTTGCTTTTTCGAATAGCTTCTAATTCATCTTTGGTATGCTGTAATTTATTGATCTGGTCTTCTGGTATTGAAGTGTAATTTTGCTGAATCTGTTCTTCCATAACTTTAATTTTTTCTTGTAATGCAATCTCCTTCTGATTATCTTGTTTCTTTTTTGTGGAAGAATATTTGATTGTTTCACCTCGTATACTTGTCAATAATGTATCTAAGAATAACCTATCATCTATAGTTAATTGTATTTGCGATTTCGCAATAGTGTCTATCTTATTGCGGTCCAGAGAATATTCTTCAGTAGTTCTATTAATTATACATCTTACAAGGTTTATATATTTTACATCTCTAAGTAAGGCACAGTTGAATTTCCAATATCCTCGGCCTCTTTCGGCGTTTGAGAACTTGCAGTTCAAAGTAATGGCAGAATGATCTGTACGGTAACCCGGGATTATATCTGCTTCCGACGTTATATTATGTATGTCAGCACTCGTGAGAAAAAAGTCTAAGCGAGCCTGCTTTCTTGGTGTTTTCCTTCGCCACGTATAACGTCTTATGTTTTCATTCTGTAGTCTCCATGGATCCAGGGCATTTCCCCCATGGACATTTCCCCCAGTGGACATTTCCCCCAGTGGACATTCCCCCCAGTGGACATTTCCCCCACCCTATATTTTTATTTTGAGGCTAATATAACATAATTTTCAAATAATTTGGCAAAAACTAAATTGTTTATATTATATATTATATAGCACATTTTTAAACAATATAATGGATCACATAGTGATAACATATAATATTCATATACATAGTATATATTTTAACATTTTAAGAAAACATTATATCACATAGTGGTACAATAAAAGATGTATTTTTAAACAACAGTCCTCGCCATGAAAGGTGGATCAAATATAAATCAAACACTCGGGTGGAGTATTTTATGTATTGTCTTATTTATTGCAAGATTCAAAGGAATACCAAAATGTCTGCTAAAATAACACTGCTCGCCTTAGGTGAGCAATCACTCGCCCCAAACATCCCAGGAGAGCGATTTGTAGATGAGCGATCACTCGCCCATCCAGATTAAGGAGAGCGATCTGGCACTCTCCCACCATTTTGCTCATGGCGAGGACTGAACAATATAATTTTGTTCTATATATTTTTTTTTACCTCAACTTTCACTGTAGTTCTCATCAAATGACACCT
Organism: Hanleya hanleyi; assembly: GCA_036873755.1. Taxonomy (NCBI): domain Eukaryota; kingdom Metazoa; phylum Mollusca; class Polyplacophora; order Lepidopleurida; family Hanleyidae; genus Hanleya; species Hanleya hanleyi. Next base: position 118,037 of record JAVTVY010036624.1, read on the forward strand.
AACCTATTGTTTCTAAATAATAATCTTTTATTCATTCTCTGTAATCCTCACACCTATATTTTTATTCTTTTATTTTTATTTGAAGTCTGATTAAGAACCATAATACAAGGTTAATCCCTCACAACATCAATTGTTATCTTTACCCAGTCTGTTGCTTGAGTTTACTCAATCAGTGGCATGCAGTAAGCCATTTATCATAAACATATGTGGAAATCCATATATATATAGAAAATAAAAAATATACAAAAATTGATGTCATTGACAAATTATTTGAAAACTATGTTCAAGCCTCAAAATAACCTGAAAATATAAGGTGGGGGAAATGTCCACTGGGGGAAATGCCCACTGGGGGAAATGTCCATGGGGGAAATGTCCGCTGGGGGAAATGTCCACTGGGGGAAATGTCCGTACCCCAGTCTCCATACATCGACATAATCTTTTTCTTTCATCCAGTCAAGAACCGACTGTCTTGCGTTCGGATTGTTTATATGTTTGTAATTATCTGTGTCTACGTTGGGCTCTAACACCAAATTCCAATCTCCGCATACGATGACCGAATGGTTGCCTATGTCTTCTATTTTTGTTTAATATTATTGAAGAAGGACGGTTTATCAGTGTTAGGGGCATAAAGACTGACTAATGTAACCGGTGTATCTTCAATTTCCACGTTCATGATTATATAATTCCCTAGTGGGTCGGTGTCTACGCTATTAATCTTATATTGGAAATTATTATTAAATAGTATTATCACTCCACGGGATATCGAAGACAATGGGCTGACCCAGGCGTCGTTACCCCATTCAGTTTTAACGTAATCTTTGTATTTCGGGTCGGTGTGTGTATCTTGCAGGCATATTATGTTAAACTTTTTCTTTTTAAAATAATGGAAAATATCCCTCCTCTTTTTCAGTTCGGCCAATCCACGGCAATTCATAGAGACAATTTTGATGTATTCAGTCATCTAATATGGAGTTATTTTTGGATCTGTGGGTTGCTGCCATGGTATCCGTGTCGTAATTTGAAGTCTGACTGTGTCATGACTGGTAGAAAATAGAACTTCGAATGTATTGGGCCTTTTCATAAGTACGGATACGCATACCGTTACATTTAGAACTATCCAATGTGTTACAAAGGCAACATTCAAAATATCGATACATGTACGTGCAGGTAAAAGTATAGTAATTGACTGTTGAGACGTTCCGCAAAACAAATACAATGGGCCGACTTCAGGTAATCACGAGCATGAAACTTTGCAGAAGACGGAAAGTGTTTCAGTCGAATAGAATTATGTCGCTTTCGTGTTCTGTATAATTGGATTTCGCGCTTGTGCAATGTGGTAATCTTAAGCAAGAACGGGCTCTGAAATAATTGATATAGCGTCTGGAGTGAAAATGTCTTTCTCGGCTTGGCCGGTCTGCATTTGTTTCGCGGGACCCTCTTACAATAGTAAGGTAACCTCGGCATAAAAGAACGGCGAGCAGAAGGTAACAATACGTGGTAGCACGTTTTTAGAATAGTTGAGTCCGTGCGACTTATCGTCACCTCGAAACCGGGAGACGAAGAAAACGTACGGGTGAACTGGAGAATAAAAGGTATAATTGGGCATGAGCGGGTAATTATCTCAGGTTCTACTTTCAGCAACTCTATTTGCATTCAATAATGGTGACTTTCTGTATTGTTTAGGCAGCTTACCAATGTATAAACATTCCAATAGGATATCTTTGACCGCGAAAAAATATCTCAAAATGAATTGGAGGATCACAACGTCATATGAAATCAGCATTTAATTTGACGTAAATAAGAGCAAGCGGGCTCCACGAAATATATCTGTCGTAGTCTTTATACAATTTCTGTCCAAAGATTTTTAAACTATAGATAAAGTACAGTTTCAAAACCACTTCAAGAAGAAAAAAACCACTGCAACCAATTTGGTCCCAACTGTAGCCAATTTGGTTCCAACTGTTACCAACTTGGTCCCAGCTGCAATCAACCTGATTCCATTGTGTGCAGAATATTTCACAATGATTTTCCTGAAAGATTAAAGATTTTTAAAACCCTGCTGGGGCAGGTCGGGACCAAAATCGTCCCCTATGCAACCAAAACGGCCCCCGTCGTGATCAATTCGGTCCCACACCGCACCAGTCTGGTTCTCAACGAAAACGTATTGAGTTGGAGTCGAAACCACTTCATAGTTTCAAAATCAAAATCATTTCTGTTGGGACCAAACTGGTCCCAGCTACAACCAACTTCACCTCATCTGCTACCAGCTTGGTTTCATATATCACATAAATGACCGAATATATGATAAAAATCATCAGATTTTGAAGGACACAAGAATAGTCTGTTTTGGTACCGGGTTGGTCCCAAGTGGGACCAACCCGACCCCAACTTTAAACCATGCAGTCGGCTTAAAACCAGTTTATTTATCAGAACTTTCGGGTTTCAAACCTTAACCTGAAAACTTGGATTTTGACAGAATGAAACAAACTGGCACAGAATCAACCCACATAATCATATTCAATACAAACAAGTATATTTTGGTTCCACACTGTAGCATTCTCTCAAAGTCAGAGTCTACAACCTCCAAACCGTCGGTAAACAATAGGGCATATACAATCTGACGCCATGAGAATGCACCGTAGTAACCTTCGGTTATACTGTGCACATTTTCAAAATCATTCTTTATGTACATGTCAATATTGCAGAGATGGCCAATACTGAATTAACATTTGACAACATATATACATATTCAATATATCGGCTAAAAAGTAAATCATTATTAAATATCTTTTTCATAATAGGTCAGATTAGCAAATTATGAATAATATAATCACCTAATGAAGTTGATATCTGTTTAGTTTACAGGGTATTAGTAGTCGTATTAGTATAATCGCGCAAAATTAGTTCATAGAAAATTTCTCCTTTCAGCGTGAGTTTAATGATAATTTCACAGTTGTTTTCCACACGAGCGAATTGTATATAATGTTTTTGTCAGCAACCCAAATTCACAAATAATTTCCCCTTCCGTCAGTAGTTCATTGTATTAATATTTTCATGGTTCCATTTCAGTACCTCGGACTCATGGATTTGTCTGCTGTCAACATACAGTTTCCCCCGTACAAACCTCACTTTTTTTCCTTCGTGAAAACTTTTGGCCATGAAATCTTTGAATATGTTTTTCTTCATTTTGTCTTCCGGGATTAGATCTTCTGTTATGTATTTTCTGTCCCCTTTAGTTTTTGTTTCCCAATTATCATAACCTCCCTTCTTTCCGGCCTGTACAGAAACTTTGCCAACATATGTCTGGTTTGTCCGACATTTTTTGGACCTCCTGCTCTATGGACGTTTTCTATATGGACATTTTGTATGTCCAAATCTTCCTCTATGATTTTCTTTATTATGGTCATGGGGCTTTCTCCTTCCTTTTCCTCGATTCCCCCAAATCTCAGGTTGTATGAGCGGCTATACCTTTCGGTATCTAGTAAACGGTCGGTCAGTTTGTTATTTTCGCCTTGTAGTTTGTTTACTATCTCGTACTCACTCACCTTCTTGTTCAATTTCAGCAGGTTTTGTTTCAAGTCCGCCACCTCTTTGTCTGAAAAGTCTATACTTTCCTGCACATTTTTTTCACCTCTCTCCAATTTTGTAATTCGTTCCAGAAAATCTTGTTGCTTTAGCTCCACACGGTTCAGAGTATGCTGAATACCGCTAATCGATCTCCGCATGAAGGCCTCAAAAGTCTCGTCCGCTCGCGCTCGGGCTAGGATTGTCCTCCATTGTTGGTTCTTCTTCCATGAAGTTTGTTATCAGACTATTCGTACTGCGAGTTTGTGGAGCAGTTTCACCAGACTTCTGCTTTGACTTTTTACCTGTATCTCTTGGCATCTCTTACAGAATTTATATATAAATATATCGCCACAAAACGTTTGCTAAAGTACGTTTCTTTTTCAAATTTTACTGGAGCCCGCCTGCACACGTCCTTCTCACTCAACAGTCATGCGCATGCGTCAACTCAACAGTCATGCGCAAATACTATTGTTGTTGCTTCGACACATCTCCTCTGGAAATCTCTTCTGGAAATATATTCCATGCAGTGTAACGGTTAACCGTTTATGTAGAGCACAGTTTGAATATGGAGGGTGACCCAGAATGGAATGTGGGGAACGACCTTGACATGTATCGTCAGCGAGGAACAAGGCAGTGTACGGAAATGGAGTCCCCCGTATTTCTCGCTTACCAGAGCAAGATAGGAGTTGCCATGTACGTGAGATATTCTCTACAGGTTCTAGATTGGGATGCCATTCTAGTTTATGGACTATGAACTGTAATTTCGCTGTGAGAGACGATCTTTCGTTGCAGGCGAAACGTCTCCGTTCGCGAGGAAACTTCCTGTGGGGACTTTTCGGGTGCGGAGAGTGCACACACTATATATACAGGTGCAGACATTTCAAGCGGGAGCAGACCGAAAAGACAGATCTGGAGGAAGCACGCCAGGTACAGCCTGAATTGTGTTGTTTTGGCGCACTTTGCGACCGGGACGCAAATGTAATTGTTTTGGCCTGGGAGTCTAAAAGATTGTAGATCCTGTAGCTAGTGCAACCTGTGAAAACACGTCAATCCAATGCGAATTTGCCGGCTTGCATTTTCAGTGTGGAACCGTGTTTATGTGTTGTACTATAGTATAGGGAACACGACAGAGTGGGAAGACCGACTGGCGTGTTTATTGTAGTCTGGGGGTATTCTATAATACTGCAACATGACATGTATTACCGCGTAGCGCATTCCGGTAATCGTGGTCAGACATCGGTATAGAATAAGGATATAGGTCAATACCAGTAGATTGTATGATATCGGCACTATTTTGCTGAACAGCCCGGGCACTGGGACGTGGTCAGTATAATTTATGTGTCGGTGTCATCGGTCGTGAAGCGGTATATGACGGTAATAAGGGATTCCCTCCACCCTCAGATTATATGCAAATGTACTATAAATACAGAGATAATAGTGCCAATCTCTCCTACCGTTATTCGACGACATATCGTGCAGCCCGTGAGGCCTACGACCGGGTCGCAGAAAGTTCGCAGACGGTCGCATAGACACCGTACGGGTGCGAAAGAGGCCACAAAGATTACAGACCGTACAGAAAAAACAAGGCACAGCACAGCCGGGCTTCTTCTCCCGAGAAACGTCGATAAACCGTGAAATCTGACAGATCTGCTACCGGGTCGCAGAAGGTCGCAGAGGCTTGCGACCAGGTCGCAGAGGGTCGCAGAGAGTCGCCATCGACAGTTTACAGAAATTAATGATGCTATATCGGTACCAGATGTAATGATAACACAATATATACCCAAGTAGATGTTGTGACGGCCACGGAGGACGAGCTGTACGTGGCTCTTACCTGGAGAGTCGTTGTGAAGTTGTGTAGCCACGGGTCGTGTCTATAGACGGGTCACAGCAGCATTGAGGGTTGAGACGCCGTGCTGTACTTACCTGTGCGGGAAGCAAACTGGTGAGCTGACAAGTTAGGGTCAGGCTCCGACGACTGGGGGTGAAGAAGACGACGGGCTGCCACATCCGTAGAGAGGCTCCAACGACTGGGGGTATATATTGAGAGAGCGTTACAGCCGTAACGTTCCGACGACTTGGGGTGAAGAAGACGACGGGCTGCCACATCCGTGGAGAGGCTCCAACGACTGGGTGCCATCTATTGAGAGAGCGTTACAGCCGTAACGTTCCAACGACGGAAAAAGACGACTTGCGATCGGGTCGCAGAAGGTCGCAGACGGGTTGCGACCGGGTCGCTGAGGCTTGCGACCGGGTCGCAGAGGGTCGCAAATACAGTTATCGTGTGGGGAAAGGGCTAGCAACCAGGCCGCCCTTGATTACGTGTGACGGGAGAGGTGAGGGGCCAGCAGCCAGGCCGCCCGTATACCCCGAAGAGAAGGGCCAGCAACCAGGCCGCCCTTATCGCGTACCCATACATATTTAAAGCATAACTGTAACTGTAAATTTATATGCACACACTCTTATATTATTTGTATATAACATCAAGTTTATTTGCATACACTCTCTTAGTGTCTGTACATATATGTAAATATTATTCTACTGCATAACGTTGCATGTCCTCAGACATTCTGCCTAAGCCACGCGGTTCTACGCTATTATCTGTAATCGCGTATACTATTTGTGCAGAATATACCATAATAGACCTTTACATCAGCGTCAATCATCCCTGTAGGGTTGTGATCATCTCTTCGATCCCCGGATCTCTACTAGTGAAGGGGTTAACTACGGTGACGGCCAGAATGCCAGTGGGCAATCCCGGTTATTGATTCGTTTTCGCGTAAACACCACGACTGGTCCTGCTCGTACACGTTACACGTAGAAAACTGGTGGTAGCGGTGGGATCTGGCCTGATCTACAACAGAAGAGAACAACCGACTACTAGAGATGGACAACCACGTCCTGCTGACAACTCCATTACCCATGAATTCCCTAGCAACACCGAGGCGTCCGAACATAGCGGGCCTACGAGCTATCCTACAGGGGAGAGAGCGATTGAGGACGGGGTTACCTGGTTCAGCGACATTTGCGACGACAGAAGGCGTGAGTCCGGTGGGAGCACCGTCCGAGCTGTCAACGCCCGCCATCGTCGAGGCTGAGACTTCGTCGACCCTCCGAGTGCTACTAGAGGGCCTCAAAAGCTTACAGGCAGAGATGCAGACGATGCAGGCGACCTTCAATCAGACGACGATGGGAGCCCCAGCGCACACGTCCACGCCCAGTGTCGAAGATGAGGGTACTGCCAGAACCCCCATAGACCAGCCTATACGGGAACAGACGACTTGCGACCGGGTCGCAGAAGGTCGCGAGCGGGTTCGCAGAGGCTTGCGACCGGGTCGCAGAGGGGCGCGACCGGGTCGCAGAGGGACGCGACCGGGTCGCAGAAGGGCGGCATTCAGCGGCTGATACTAGTGGAGAGGCCACAGCCACGACCATCCCTGTTTCCCGTAAGATGTGGGTTAAGGCTTCGACCTATGATGGGGGTACGCCTGAAGTCTGAAGATGAAACCAGGGGAGGCAAATTTCATCTGCCTACGTGATGCTTTGGAGAGACGCTTCGCTCCGTCTAACCAAACGGAGTTGTATAAGTCCAAGCTGAAGTCAAGGCGACGACAGAACGGAGGTCTACCTGAACTGGGCCAAGCTCTGGTAAGACTCAGCCAGATGGCCTACCCAGACGCCGGTGATGAGGTCCAAGACACCCTGGCCCGTGACCAATTCTTCGAGGCAATTGGGGAGGGCCTACGGTTTAAAGTCTGGCAGTGCCGCCCGAAGTCCTTAGTCGAGGCTGTACATGCAGCAGTGGAAGTAGACGCCTTCCAAGACGCCCAGCGGCGACGTCCTGATCCCACGGTAAGGGCCGCTGCAGGGGAGGACATACCGGCTGATGTTTCTGAGGAAGATGGTGACGCGCAGGCCCGACTTCGAGCAGAGATTGCTACCATGATGGAAGAACATAAGAGGCGCTTCCCGGGACGGGGACGCTCACGTTCAAGGCGAGGGCAGAGGACGGGACGACAACCACGCCGAGGATGTTGGAGGTGCGGAGAAGAAGACCATTTTAGGGCGGCGTGACCTCAGCGTTCACCCTCTCCGCCCCCGAGACGATCGTCCGGTTCCGGGAACCCACCAAAGCCCGAGGGACCGAAGCCTTCGCTTCATAATCAGGGAGAAGCAGAGATATACCTACCCGCGTCTATCGGACCAGTGGAGTTGATGTGCTGTGTCGACTCCGGAGCATCTATCTCCTTGATCAGCCGCCGGATATGGGAACAGCTTGACCCAGATGTGAAACCAGTCCTTCGAGACTCCCGGTACCAGTCCATCAAGGTAGCTGACGGTTCCCATATGCCCTTACTCGGAGAGGGAGACTTCAGAATATCGATCCGAGGGACGGTGTGGAAGCACACGCTGGTTGTGGGAGACTTGTCCATCGACGCCATCTTGGGGTACGACTTCCTGTATCGCCACGGCTGTATACTTGACGCAAGAGGCCATCGATTGAAGCTGGGAGGCAAGTACCTGCAATGCGAGGTTGTAGGAAGTTTCGATTGTTATCGCCTGGCCCTGGCTGAGACTGTCACCATACCACCTAGAACCCAGATGCTTGCCCCGGCCAGGGTGGAAGATGCACCACCGGGAGTAGAGGGGGAGCTCGCATTTACCGAGAAGACCGGCCTAGTCCTGGCGAGAACACTTTCTCGCGTTGCATATGATGGTAGTGTGCCTATTCGTATGCTGAACGCTTCCGACGAGTCCACAGTCATTCACGCTGGTACCTTCTGTGATAGTATGTCCACACTAGGTGATGTTCCGGAAGAGCCTACAGAGCCGAAGGCGCGGACGACGACCCTGCCAGCATATATGCAGCCTCTGTTTGAGAAGTCCAAGGACGGCCTGAATGCAGCCCAGCTGAAGGAAGTTGAACAAATGCTGAGTCGACACGCTGATTTGTTTGCTGCCGACGACAATGACCTTGGGCGTACGACCAGGGTGCAACATCAAATAAAGACGGGGAATGCACCCCCCGATTCGTATTCCACCTAGAAGACCGCCCCTTCATGCCCGATGGGAGATCGACAAGCAGGTTGACGAGATGTTACGACGAGGTGTGATCGAGCCCTCCGAGGGACCGTGGTCGGCCCCTGTCGTCCTGGTGAAGAAGAAGGACGGTAAATCTCGATTCTGCGTCGATGATCGGGCCCTGAATGACGTCACAGAGAAAGACGCATATCCTCTGCCGAGGATCGATGACAGTCTTGACGCACTGAACGGGACCCAGTGGTGGTCTACCCTCGACTTGATGTCCGGGTACTGGCAAGTTGAATTGGCGCCTGAAGACCGATGCAAGTCCGCGTTTGCTACCAGGAAACGCCTTTACCAGTTCCGCGTTATGCCGTTCGGGCTGTGCAACGCCCCAGGAACCTTCGAACGCCTGATGGAAGCGGTATTGGCCGGTCTGCACTACGAGACTTGCCTCATTTACCTCGACGATATCGTGTTCGGGAAAACGTTTACTGAGATGCTGGGCAACTTGGAGGTGGTGTTCCAGAGACTACGGCTTCACGGGCTTAAGTTGAACCCCTCCAAGTGTGTCATTGGCACCCGAAAAGTCACCTACCTCGGACACGTCGTGTCCGGCGCTGGTATCGAGACGGAGCCGGAGAAAGTCCAGGCTGTGAGAGACTAGCCCACCCCAGTCTCTCAGACCGAGGTACGGGGTTTCCTCGGATTATGTAGCTATTACCGGTGGTTCGTCAAAGACTTTGCGACCGAGGCAGCGCCCCTGCATCAACTTACCCAGAAGGAAAAGAGCTTTGTGTGGACCGACGATTGTCAGGTCGCCTTTGAGACACTGAAGGAGAAGATGATAGCGGCGCCCATCCTGGCCATGCCTGACATGTCTAAACCGTTTATGGGGCATCGGAGCCGTTCTGTCCCAAGAGGTCGACGGACAGGAGAGAGTGGTGGCCTATGGCAGCAGGGTACTCACCAAGGCTGAGAGGGCATATTGCGTGAACTCCTGGCGGTGGTCCACTTCGTTAAGTCGTTCCGGCATCACCTCTACGGGAAGAAGTTTCTACTGCGCACCGACCACGGGTCCTTGAGGTGGCTCATGAGATTCAAAGAGCCGGAGGGTCAACTCGCTCTGTCGACCTATCAATTTGACATCGTCCACCGTCCGGGCCGTAAGCATCAAAATGCTGACGCGATGGGCAGACGTCCGTGTAAGCAGTGTGGTCGTTCCTCAGAAACCGAAGGCGGAGAGACGGCGGCGGCCAGAGCTGTGACCATATCTCCAGCCAACGAGCTTCGTGATCACGTCCATGAGGATGCGAGGGAAAATAGTGGGAAGGCCCTGAGACGGCAGAAGCGTCTGTACAACCTTAAGGCAAAGGCCCAACGATTCGGCCCCGGTGACCAAGTCTATCTGCATACCGTGGTGACCCGGTCAGGGCAGATTCGGAAACTTCGTGACCGGTGGCTAGGACCATTTGTGGTGGAGGCGGCGTTGTCGGACGTTACCTACCGGATCCGGAGTGACGACGGGAGGCGACAGGTCGTGCACGTCGACCGGATCGAACCGTGCTATCCACGGGCGGACGCTGAAGATGATGCAGCGTCAGAGAGCGGCAGTGACGACGGCCGCGACCAGCAGGGGCCGGAACCGGCCCACGCAGAGCCTTACGCCCTGACCCACCCGGTAGCCGTGCAGCCACCCATAGGCCAGCCCCAGACGAGCCGTAGTGGACGCGTCACCCGACAGCCGGCCTGGCAGGCCGAATTTGAGTTAGAGCCGCGGGGGACGCCGGATAGCGAGTTGGAAGACGCGCCCGAGGAAGTGGCCGAGGGGTGAGGCAGCCCCCACACACGCGACGACGACCCGCGGTCGGCGAGTGGTCAGGCCTCGCAGGTTGCACGACTACGTACTGACTTCCCAGCCCCTGTCCCGTAAAAGGGGGAAGCCCCACCCCTGCCACTGAGCATACAGCCCAGGTGACCCAATGTCGTGGTGGCCCGGCCAGACCGCCGGAGGGCGGCCACCTTGTTAGTTCGCCGGCCCTGATGGCCAGTAATTGGCGAGGAGTTTTGTTTAGATTGATTCGAACTGTACAACTGGAACTGTAGAACTAACATGGACTGTGGAACAGGAACGACCATGACGAGGACGTCATGATTTGGAAAGGCGAGGGCAGTGTAACGGTTAACCGTTTGTGTAGAGAACAGCTTGAATATGGAGGGTGACCCAGAATGGAATGCGGGGATGTATCGCCAGCGAGGAACAAGGCAGTGTACGGAAATGGAGTCCCCGTATTTCCCGCTTACCAGAGCAAGATAGGAGTTGCCAATTACGTGAAATATTCTCTACAGGTTCTAGATTGGGATGTCATTCTAGTTTATGGCCTATGAACTGTAATTTCACTGTGAGAGACGATCTTTCGTTGCAGGCGAAACGTCTCCGTTCGCGAGGAAACTTCCTGTGGGGACTTTTCGGGTGCGGAGAGTGCACACACTATATATACAGGTGCAGACATTTCAAGCGGGAGCAGACCGAAAAGACAGATCTGGATGAAGCACGCCAGGTACAGCCTGAATTGTGTGGTTTTGGCGCACTTTGCGACCGGGTCGCAAATGTAATTCTTTTGGCCTGGGAGTCTAAAAGATTGTAGATCCTGTAGCTAGTGCAACCTGTGAAAACACGTCAATCCAATTTGCCGGCTTGCATTTTCAGTGTGGAACCGTGTTTGTGTGTTGTACTATAGTATAGGGAACACGACAGAGTGGGAAGACCGACTGGCGTGTTTATTGTAGTCTGGGGGTATTCTATAATACTGCAACATGACATGTATTACCGCGTAGCACATTCCGGTAATTGTGGTCAGACATCAGTATAGAATAAGGATATAGGTCAATACCAGTAGATTGTATGATATCGGCACTGTTTTGCTGAACAGCCCGGGCACTGGGACGTGGTCAGTATAATTTATGTGTCGGTGTCATCGGTCGTGAAGCGGTATATGACGATAATAAGGGATTCCCTCCACCCTCAGATTATATGCGAATGTACTATACATACAGAGATAATAGAGCCAATCGCTCCTACCGTTATTCGACGACATATCGTGCAGCCCGTGAGGCCTACGACCGGGTCGCAGAAAGTTCGCAGACGGTCGCATAGACACTGTACGGGTGCGAAAGAGGCCACAAAGATTACAGCCAGTACAGAAAAGGCAAGGCACAGTACAGAGGGGCTTCTTCTTCCGAGAAACTTCGACAAATCGTGGAATCGGGGAGCCCTGCGACCGGGCCGCCAGACGGTCGCATAGACGCTGGACGGGTGCGAAAGAGACCACAAAGATTACAGACCGTACAGAAAAAACAAGGCACAGCACAGACGGGCTTCTTCTCCCGAGAAACGTCGATAAACCGTGAAATCTGACAGACCTGCGACCGGGTCGCAGAAGGTCGCAGACAGATTGCGACCGGGTCGCAAAGGCTTGCGACGGGGTCGCAAAGGGTCGCAGAGAGTCGCCATCGACAGTTTACAGACATTAATGATGCTATATCGGTACCAGATGTAATGATAACACAATATATACCCAAGTAGATGTTGTGACGGCCACGGAGGACGAGCTGTACGTCTTTCTTACCTGGAGAGTCGCCGTGAAGTTGTGTAGCCACGGGTCGTGTCTATAGACGGGTCGCAGCAGCCTTGAGGGTTGAGACGCCGTGCTGTACTTACCTGTGCGGGAAGCAAACTGGTGAGCTGACAAGTTAGGGTCAGGCTCCGACGACTGGGGGTGAAGAAGACGACGGGCTGCCACATCCGTGGAGAGGCTCCAACGACTGGGTGTATATATTGAGAGAGCGTTACAGCCGTAACGTTCCGACGACTTGGGGTGAAGAAGACGACGGGCTGCCACATCCGTGGAGAGGCTCCAACGACTGGGTGTCATCTATTGAGAGAGCGTTACAGCCGTAACGTTCCAACGACGGAAGAAGACGACTTGCGACCGGGTCGCCGAAGGTCGCAGACGGGCTGCGACCGGGTCGCAGAGGGTCGCAAATACAGTTATCGTGTGAGGAAAGGGCTAGCAACCAGGCCGCCCTTGATTACGTGTGACGGGAGAGGTGAGGGGCCAGCAGCCAGGCCGCCCTTATACCCCGAAGAGAAGGGCCAGCAGCCAGACCGCCCTTATCGCGTACCCATACATATTTAAAGCATAACTGTAACTGTAAATTTATATGCACACACTCTTATATTATTTGTATATAACATCAAGTTTATTTGCATACACTCTCTTAGTGTCCGTACATATATGTGAATATTATTCTACTGCATAACGTTACATCTCCTTAGACATTCTGTCTAAGCCACGCGGTTCTACGCTATTATCTGTAATCGCGTATACTATTTGTGCAGAATATACCATAATAGACCTTTACATCAGCGTCAGTCAGCCCTGTAGGGTTGTGATCATCTCTTCGATCCCCGGATCTCTACTAGTGAAGGGGTTAACTACGATGACGGCCAGAATGCCAGTGGGCAATCCCGGTTATTGATTCGTGTTCACGTAAACACCACGACTGGTCCTGCTCGTACACGTTACAGCAGTATACGTACACATTAAAATAGTAACGAACCCCGACTTCACGGGAAAGAACGCGATTATGAGTGTTGAAAACTGGGGTCTTCATAATCCCAGAACCTGAACCTGTCAAGTGCGACACTCAGATCAAAGAACAAGATTTGCAACGTCTGCTTGGCGAATACGCAATGATCATACAGCAACATTAACAGGGATTTTCGCTCAAATTGTCTCTCCAACGCTATCGTTGTCAACAAACAAATTACGAACTAAACAACAGGCAGATATATTATAAGTATTCTGACTTACCACACACTCAGACAGACGCAAAAACGCAGAGACGGCAAACACCACGAGGTGGACACCTTACCATATTACCAGGTCATCAATTTACATTTACAACAGTCTACGGTGACAGCACAGAGCTGGCATGAGTTAGTACAGCCCAATTGTTGAGCGCTGAGAACCGGATTTGAGCCGATCGCCCGAAACCAGACAATGCAAAGAACAAAAAATAGTCCACGGATTCAAGCAATCCCTGGGCGAAGAAATGAATATGAAATACACTCAAATTCAGATTTCGTTTTATTTCTAGTTAACATGAAACGATTACGACTGTTTTTCTTCATTTTCTTGTTAATACCCTGATATATGACTCAAACACAGTGAAAATCACTGGCGGAGTGTTACAGGTTAACACGGGGTCATTGCATTATAGTGCACGTACACATTTTCAGATATTTCGTGAGTGGCAGCATAGCCTGGTCGACACCGCTACGCGGTGCGATCCAGACAAAAATTGGACCCTCAATAATGAATTACGAAAAGGAATTGGGAGTTTGGGATCGGAACCTGCAAAAAATCCCTGGATACAGCCTTGCGGATACAGTTAGTATGATTTCTGTACCGTATTTTATAGACTTCGTTTTCACGTGAGTGGTGTACTGGGATTACAGCATGCAAGAAAGGGTAGCTTTATCAATTTGTGCATTGCACAAGTGTGATAAGTTAATGGCATAGAAACAAAACTAGAACTGCAAGCAGTGTTGACGGCTTCCGATCTAGTGTGTGAATGAGCAAGTAGGGTTTAAACTAGTTCTCAACCCAGCGACCATCAAATCATGGAGAACCCGTTAACAGAAAACACTCAATTCGCAAATTTGGATGAGTTATATTTGAGAATTGCGGGAAAACTATTGACGCTAGTTGGAAACGGTTGGCATATTTCCAAAACAGCTGCTCCTGCACAATACAATGCAACAAACTGCAATACAAAATGCAGTAAATGCAGTACCTCTCGTAATTCCAGAGTTATAGCCTGTACAAGATGTGTTCCGTTTTTGACAAAATTCAAGATGGCGGCCAAACCAAAATGTTTTGCATATTCGTGATCGTCATATCAGATAACATATATTTCGACACTTTTCCTGTCCAAATCCGTTACTTGAAAATCCGACGATTTTGATTGGCCAATGGCGGCCATTTTGTTTAACGGAACAACTTTTGAAATATACCTTTGAGAGGCCTTGATCCATTGATTATGTGTACCAAGTTTCGTGTCGATTGCCTCATTGGTTTCAGAGAAGAAGAGTTTACAAGATTTTTCAGAAAATGGGGTAAATCCAAGATGGCCACTGAACCCTGCCACCAATCACAACCAATTTCCAATATGCAAAAGATCTCCACATGTCTAATATGTGTGTGAGATTTGAGCATGATTGGCCGGTTGGTTGCTGAGATTTAGCAATCACAAAGTCAGGGAGAATAATAATAATAACAATCCGAACAATAATAACCTAATGATTGAAAGAAGCCCACCATTATCATCATTGGGGGGGAGCATAAGCTCCAGGTATGCAAACTGGTTCAAAATTGCCCAGAGTCCGGCTAAAAATGGGCTCTTCCAATCACTCGTTTTAAATAATTTCCAACAGTAACATGTTTGGTGACAAAAATTGAAGCATTATTTTGTACCAGTATGTGTGGACACAAATATATATGCAAAAGTTTTATGATAAATCATATGATGTAGAATAGAATGATTTAACAGCAAAATTGAAGAAAAATGTTGTCCTTCATTTAAGGCGACGCGAAATTCAAACCTGACAAGAGTTCGATACTGCGGGAACCCCCCGCCCATTATTTCCTCTTGTACTTCTTAAATAAAACACAGCAAGGAAGCAATCAGAGATTGCTCAATTGTATGCCCCACTTCCGCTTTAATCCGACACTGCCCCGCCATTGTTCTGTTCTGTATTGGTCGGTGGAGGCCTAATTTGGATAATTATAAAAATTTTGTTTCAGTCACTTTTTTCGGCATGCCTCGCATAATACATATTCCAAGTATCGACCAACAAGCAATAATACAATGTTTTGATGCCAGATGGTTGCCAGGGCTTTCGCCAAATCCGAAAATGTGGCCTTCTTATGAGACCTACATGTACATTCCTTGAGAGGCCCTCCGGCTTAGGGCAGCATGGTTTGTACCATGTTTGTCTGGCACAGGAGGTAGATTAAAGTACCGAACAGATTGGGCTCTCTGAGGATCCATTGTGATCAGTGTCTGTAGAGCCTAATTTTCAAAATTCGAAATTCATTTTTTAGTTTTGGTTATGTTTTTGTTATGGTTAGGGTTTTGTTAGGGTATGTTTGTTTGGGTCATCGTCGCCGTGTGACCAGTAAGGTTAGGTGCGACGTTAAAATTCAAACAACCAACCAACCAACCATTCCTTGAGAGTATATTGTGGTGAAATTATGAAGCGTTCAGTGAACTTTGAACCCAATTCACTCTTTTTGGGGCAATTTCATACATCAGGACCTATGTGGCCTGCTTTGGAATGTGGAATAACAATTTTATAGCTATTTATCGGTTATGGACAGAGATCCAGCGTGAACAAAATAAATATATCCCATTCACTTAGGTTTGATGAACAAAGGGCCATAACTCTTGAAAATATAACCGGAAGCAGGGAAACTTCACGCTGCACAACTAAGGGACATTGACCACATATCACGCAAATTCCATACTTGTCCATACAATATTAACCGAGATCCAGCCCGGACAAGTCCCAATTCACAAATACTTGAAGAACAAAGGGCCATAACTCTTGGAAATATACGCGAAACGTGGAGAAACTTCACCCTGCACAACTATAGGGCACTGACCACATATCCTGCAAATAAAAAAATTGTCCATACAATATTAACCAAGATCCAGACCGGACAAGTCCCAATTCACGGAGATTTCAGGAACAAAGGGCCATAACTCTTGAAAATATAAGCGAAATGGGGAGAAACTTTACGCTGCACAAATGTGGGGCACTGACCACATATCATGCAAATTTCATACTTGTCCATACAATATTAACCAAGATCCAGCCCAGACAAGTCCCATTCACAGAGATTTCAGAAAAAGGGCCATAACTCTTGAAAATTATACCGGAACTCAGACAAAACTCTACGCTGCACAACTACGAGGCACTGGCCACATTCCATGCAAGTTTCAATCCTGTCCATCAAATATTAACCGAGATATCGCGCGGACAAGAAATTCGGACGGACAGACGGACGCTACGACAGACAGACGGACGGACAAAGCGATCGCTATATGCCCCCCCTCTAATTAGAGGAGGGGGGCATAATAATGTCACCAACCTGGTAGTTATTAATACAGACTGGAATTATAGATAAGAAAGCCACACACTCACAGATACAGACTGGAATTATAGATAAGAAAGTCACACACTCACAGATACAGACTGGAATTATAGATAAGAAAGCCACACACTCACAGATACAGACTGGAATTATAGATAAGAAAGCCACACACTCACAGATACAGACTGGAATTATAGATAAGAAAGCCACACACTCACAGATACAGACTGGAATTATAGATAAGAAAGCCACACACTCACAGATACAGACTGGAATTATAGATAAGAAAGTCACACACTCACAGATACAGACTGGAATTATAGATAAGAAAGCCACACACTCACAGATACAGACTGGAATTATAGATAAGAAAGCCACACACTCACATATACAGACTGGAATTATAGGTAAGAAAGTCACACACTCACAGATACAGACTGGAATTATAGATAAGAAAGCCACACACTCACAGATACAGACTGGAATTATAGATAAGAAAGCCACAGACTGGAAATATAGATAACAAAGCCACATACTCACAGATACAGACTGGAATTATAGAAAAAGAAAGCCACACATTCACAGATACAGACTAGAATTATAGATAAGAAAGCCGCACACTCATAGATACAGACTGGAATTATAGATAGCAAAGCCACACACTCACAGATACAGACTGGAATTATAGATAAGAAAGCCACACACCCACAGATACAGACTAGAATTATAGATAGCAAAGCCACACACTCACAGATACAGACTAGAATTATAGATAACAAAGCCACACACTCACAGATACAGAGTGGAATTATAGATAAGAAAGCCACACACTCACAGATACAGACTGGAATTATAGATAACAAAGCCACACACTCACAGATACAGACTGGAATTATAGATAACAAAGCCACGCACTCACAGATACAGACTGGAATTATAGATAACAAAGCCACACACTGACAGATACAGACTAGAATTATAGATAAGAAAGCCACACACTCACAGATACAGACTGGAATTATAGATAACAAAGCCACACACTCACAGATACAGACTGGAATTATAGATAAGAAAGCCACACACTCACAGATACAGACTGGAATTATAGATAAGAAAGCCACACACTCACAGATACAGACTGGAATTATTGATAAGAAAGCCACACACTCACAGATACAGACTGGAATTATAGATAAGAAAGCCACACACTCACAGATACAGACTGGAATTATAGATAAGAAAGCCACACACTCACAGATACAGACTGGAATTATAGATAAGAAAGCCACACACTCACAGATACAGACTGGAAATATAGATAACAAAGCCACACACTCACAGATAGAGACTGGAATTATAGATAAGAAAGCCACACACTCACAGATACAGACTGGAATTATAGATAAGAAAGCCACACACTCACAGATACAGACTGGAATTATGGATAACAAAGCCACACACTCGCAGATACAGACTGGAATTATAGATAAGAAAGCCACACACTCACAGATAGAGACTGAAATTATAGATAAGAAAGCCACACACTCACAGATACAGACTGGAATTATACTAAGCCACACACTCACAGATACAGACTGGAATAATAGATAAGAAAGCCACGCACTCACAGATACAGACTGGAATTATAGATAAGAAAGCCACACACTCACAGATACAGACTGGAAATATAGATAACAAAGCCACACACTCACAGATACAGACTGGAAATATAGATAACAAAGCCACACACTCGCAGATACAGACTGAAAATATAGATAACAAAGCCACACAATCGCAGATACAGATTAGAAATATAGATAACAAAGCCACACACTCGCAGATACAGACTGGAATTATAGATAACAAAGCCACACACTCACAGATACAGACTGGAATTATACTAAGCCACACACTCACAGATACAGACTGGAATTATAGATAAGAAAGCCACGCACTCACAGATACCGACTGGAATTATAGATAAGAAAGCCACACACTCACAGATACAGACTGGAAATATAGATAACAAAGCCACACACTCGCAGATACAGACTGGAAATATAGATAACAAAGCCACACACTCGCAGATACAGACTGAAAATATAGATAACAAAGCCACACAATCGCAGATACAGGCTGGAAATATAGATAACAAAGCCACACACTCGCAGATAGAGACTGGAAATATAGATAACAAAGCCACTCACTCGCAGATACAGACTGGAAATATAGATAACAAAGCCACACACTCGCAGATACAGACTGGAAATATAGATAACTAAGCCACACATTCACAGATACAGACTGGAATTATAGATAACAAAGCCACACACTCACAGATACAGACTGGAAATATAGATAACAAAGCCACACACTCACAGATACAGACTGGAATTATAGATAACAAAGCCACACACTCGCAGATACAGACTGGAAATATAGATAACAAAGCCACACACTCGCAGATACAGACTTGAAATATAGATAACAAAGCCACACACTCGCAGATACAGACTGGAAGTATAGATAACTAAGCCACACACTCACAGATACAGACTGGAATTATAGATAACAAAGCCACACACTCACAGATACAGACTGGAAATATAGATAACAAAGCCACACAGTCGCAGATACAGACTGGAAATATAGATAACAAAGCCACACACTCGCAGATACAGACTGGAAATATAGATAACAAAGCCACACACTCGCAGATACAGACTGGAAGTATAGATAACTAAGCCACACACTCGCAGATACAGACTGGAAATATAGATAGCAAAGCCACACACTCACAGATACAGACTGAAAATATAGATAACAAAGCCACACACTCGCAGATACAGACTGGAAATATAGATAACAAAGCCACACACTCACAGATACAGACTGGAAATATAGATAACAAAGCCACACACTCACAGATACAGACTGGAAATATAGATAACAAAGCCACACACTCACAGATACAGACTGGAATTATAGATAACAAAGCCACACACTCACAGATACAGACTGGAAATATAGATAACAAAGCCACACACTCGCAGATACAGACTGGAAATATAGATAACAAAGCCACACACTCACAGATACAGACTGGAAATATAGATAACAAAGCCACACACTCGCAGACACAGACTGGAAATATAGATAACAAAGCCACACACTCGCAGATACAGACTGAAGATATAGATAACACAGCCACACAGATGCAGATACAGACTGGAAATATAGATAACAAAGCCAGACACTCGCAGATACAGACTGAAGATATAGATAACACAGCCACACACTCACAGATACAGACTGGAAATATAGATAACACAGCCACACAGATGCAGATACAGACTGGAAATATAGATAACAAAGCCACACACTCGCAGATACAGACTGGAAATATAGATAACAAAGCCACACACTCGCAGATACAGACTGGAGATATAGATAACACAGCCACACAGATGCAGATACAGACTGGAGATATAGATAACACAGCCACACAGATGCAGATACAGACTGGAAATATAGATAACAAAGCCACACACTCGCAGATACAGACTGGAGATATAGATAACAAAGCCACACACTCGCAGATACAGACTGGAGATATAGATAACAAAGCCACACACTCGCAGATACAGACTGGAGATATAGATAACAAAGCCACACACTCGCAGACACAGACTGGAAATATAGATAACAAAGTCACACACTCACAGATACAGACTGGAAATATAGATAACAAAGCCACACACTCGCAGATACAGACTGGAAATATAGATAACAAAGCCACACACTCACAGATACAGACTGGAAATATAGATAACAAAGCCACACACTCGCAGATACAGACTGAAAATATAGATATCAAAGCCACACACTCACAGATACAGACTGGAAATATAGATAACAAAGCCACACACTCACAGATACAGACTGGAAATATAGATAACAAAGCCACACACTCACAGATACAGACTGGAAATATAGATAACAAAGCCACACACTCACAGATACAGACTGGAAATATAGATAACAAAGCCACACACTCGCAGATACAGACTGGAAATATAGATAACAAAGCCACACACTCGCAGATACAGACTGGAAATATAGATAACACAGCCACACACTCACAGATACAGACTGGAAATATAGATAACAAAGCCACACACTCACAGATACAGACTGGAAACATAGATAACAAAGCCACACACTCACAGATACAGACTGGAATTATAGATAACAAAGCCACACACTCGCAGATACAGACTGGAAATATAGATAACAAAGCCACACACTCGCAGATACAGACTGGAAATATAGATAACAAAGCCACACACTCGCAGATACAGACTGGAAATATAGATAACTAAGCCACGCACTCACAGATACAGACTGGAATTATAGATAACAAAGCCACACACTCACAGATACAGACTGGAAACATAGATAACAAAGCCGCACAATCGCAGATACAGACTGGAAATATAGATAACAAAGCCACACACTCGCAGATACAGACTGGAAATATAGATAACAAAGCCACACACTCACAGATACAGACTGAAAATATAGATAACAAAGCCACACACTCACAGATACAGACTGGAAATATAGATAACAAAGCCACACACTCACAGATACAGACTGGAAATATAGATAACAAAGCCACACACTCACAGATACAGACTGGAAACATAGATAACAAAGCCACACAGTCGCAGATACAGACTGCAAATATAGATAACAAAGCCACACACTCGCAGATACAGACCGGAAATATAGATAACAAAGCCACACACTCGCAGATACAGACTGGAAATATAGATAACAAAGCCACACACTCACAGATACAGACTGGAAATATAGATAACAAAGCCACACACTCACAGATACAGACTGGAATTATAGATAACAAAGCCACACACTCACAGATACAGACTGCAAATATAGATAACAAAGCCACACACTCGCAGATACAGACTGGAAATACAGATAACAAAGCCACACACTCACAGATACAGACTGGAAACATAGATAACAAAGCCACACTCTCACAGATACAGACTGGAAATATAGATAACAAATCCACACACTCACAGATACAGACTGGAATTATAGATAACAAAGCCACACACTCGCAGATACAGACTGGAAATATAGATAACAAAGCCACACACTCGCAGATACAGACTGGAAATATAGATAACAAAGCCACACACTCGAAGATACAGACTGGAAATATAGATAACTAAGCCACACACTCACAGATACAGACTGGAATTATAGATAACAAAGCAACACACTCACAGATACAGACGGAAACATAGATAACAAAGCCACACAATCGCAGATACAGACTGGAAATATAGATAACAAAGCCACACACTCGCAGATACAGACTGGAAATATAGATAACAAAGCCACACACTCACAGATACAGACTGGAAATATAGATAACAAAGCCACACACTCGCAGATACAGACTGAAAATATAGATATCAAAGCCACACACTCACAGATACAGACTGGAAATATAGATAAACCCACACACTCACAGATACAGACTGGAAATATAGATAACAAAGCCACACACTCACAGATACAGACTGGAAATATAGATAACAAAGCCACACACTCACAGATACAGACTGGAAATATAGATAACAAAGCCACACACTCACAGATACGGACTGGAAATATAGATAACAAAACCACACACTCACAGATACAGACTGGAAATATAGATAACAAAGCCACACACTCACAGATACAGACTGGAAATATAGATAACAAAGCCACACACTCACAGATACAGACTGAAAATATAGATAACAAAGCCACACACTCACAGATACAGACTGGAAATATAGATAACAAAGCCACACACTCACAGATACAGACTGGAAACATAGATAACAAAGCCACACACTCACAGATACAGACTGGAAATATAGATAACAAAGCCACACACTCACAGATACAGACTGGAAACATAGATAACAAAGCCTCACACTCACAGATACAGGCTGGAAATATAGATAACAAAGCCACACACTCACAGATACAGACTGGAAATATAGATAACAAAGCCACACACTCACAGATACAGACTGGAAACATAGATAACAAAGCCACACACTCACAAATACAGACTGGAAATATAGATAACAAAGCCACACACTCACAGATACAGACTGGAAATATAGATAACAACGCCACACACTCACAGATACAGACTGGAAACATAGATAACAAAGCCACACACTCACAGATACAGACTGGAAATATAGATAATAAAGCGACACACTCACAGATACAGACTGGAAATATAGATAACAAAGCCACACACTCGCAGATACAGACTGAAAATATAGATAATAAAGCCACACACTCACAGATACAGACTGGGAATATAGATAACAAAGCCACACACTCACAGATACAGACTGGAAATATAGATAACAAACCCACACACTCGCAGATACAGACTGGAAATATAGATAACAAAGCCACACACTCACAGGTACAGACTGGAAATATAGATAACAAAGCCACACACTCACAGATACAGACTGGAAATATAGAGAACAAAGCCACACACTCACAGATACAGACTGGAAATATAGATAACAAAGCCACACACTCACAGATACAGACTGGAAATATAGATAACAAAGCCACACACTCACAGATACAGACTGGAAATATAGATAACAAAGCCACACAGTCACAGATACAGACTGGAAATATAGATAACAAAGCCACACACTCGCAGATACAGACTGGAAATATAGATAACAAAGCCACACACTCACATATACAGACTGAAAATATAGATAACAAAGCCACACACTCACAGATACAGACTGGAAATATAGATAACAAAGCCACACACTCACAGATACAGACTGGAAATATAGATAACAAAGCCACATACTCACAGATACAGACTGGAAATATGGATAACAAAGCCACACACTCACAGATACAGACTGGAAATATAGATAACAAAGCCACACACTCACAGATACAGACTGGAAATATAGATAACAAAGCCACACACTCACAGATACAGACTGGAAATATAGATAACAAAGCCACACACTCACAGATAGACTGGAAACATAGATAACAAAGCCACACACTCACAGATACAGACTGGAAATATAGATAACAAAGCCACGCACTCACAGATACAGACTGGAAATATAGATAACAAAGCTACACACTCGCAGATACAGACTGGAAATATAGATAACTAAGCCACAAAAGAAACGTCTGAATAAGGTCTTTCTTGATGGACGATGGCTGTCTACTGAATGACGGATCTGAAAATTATACGACGTACAATCTAAGGCAACTCACATCTCATCTCTAGGCTACGTTTTAATGAGTAATTATGCTGGTTTGTATGGTTTGGTTTATCATCAATTAAAATCAAATTTAAGCACATGATATATGATCTGCTACCGTGGAAAACAATCAGATTCATATCCCATATGTCAAGGGGTATATCAGATTGATCCTACACAGGTGTATTATTCGTTTTATGACAAAAGAAAGGCCTGCACCAGCTTGCAGGAATTAATGGTTTCTTAGATTTGACTAAATTTTACTTGAAAATATCTGTATAGAAATACCCCAAGGGAATGCGAAATAGCAATGATATTGCTTGTTGTATGCAGGTGATCCATGATAGACTTGTAGGATATTTGTGAATCGCCATTCCAAATCAAATTCATCGACAATATCAAAGGGTTGCTATTTGTTAAGTATCATCTGTTGTTCCGATTGCCAGTGAATTTATAAGTTAGACTACCCCGTGAATACAATTCAGAAGACTTGGACCATCGACAGCCTCCTCTCGTCGTCTGGTTGAAACAGAATCTACGGTTTGTTGATTACTTTTTCAGGTAACTAGTTTGTCAAAATTCCACGGATCGACATCGCATGCGAAACTAAAACATGCTTTCAGATATTGAAAGTAATTTTTCTAGAATGGTGTAGATATATCAGTCTAGGTTAATGTAAATTATAGATTTCAGCATGAGGATCAAGCCAGTAAAGTTTTCGGTTTCCATGACCAAAAACTTTGGACGAAACGAATAGCTTCAACTGCGAAGCAGGGTGAGGTCCTAGAATATTGCACACGTTAGGTTTTAATTCAACGAGTGCTCATTCACCCCCCATGGCTCATTCACCCACATGGGTTCATTCACCCCCATGGATTAGTTTATAGGGATAGGATCGCGTGCCCTTTCTATACTACTCATCGCGCACTACTCATCGCGCGTACGCAGTCGACCCATTCTACTATAGGATGCAAGCCTGGCCCATGCAATCTCATGTAGCGAAAACCCTAGGTCTCTCGCCCCACCCTATCCCGCGCCACACCTATAGGGATAGGGAGATCGCATGCCCTTTCTATACTACTACTCATCGCGCATGCGCAGTTGACCCATTCTACTGTAGGGAGCAAGCCATGAGCAAGCCTGGTACCGAAAACTCCAGGTCTCTCGCCCCACCCCATCCCATGCCACACCTATGCGACCCGCTGTGCAGTGAGTAAAGCGGAGGAGGCGGAGGAGGCGGAGGAGGAGTCGGAGTCGGACACGCCACGGATTATACTAGGGAGATAAAGGAATAAATTTTAGGTGATTCCGCATGTTTGTGTGCAAAAATAATGTACACTGCATCTCATACATATCACATGAAGCTGGGAATCTGTGGATAGGAAAAAGTCCAATAACATTTAGTGCCCCAGGGCCTGAGGGGTGGGGAAATCCTCCCGAGGGTAGTGCATAGGTTGAACAAGTGTAGCATCTTGGAAGCTCCCAGCAATTGAGAGGTTCCATCCAATGATAATCTTGAATGGACCAGGCTTTCTTGTATCAGGGAACCTTCAATAGTCACAATGAAACATGCAAGCCATGGGTTCCCGATGGGCATAGATAACAGTGCGAAAGCTAACCCTATGGGCTGAGGGGTAATAATTAACCGAAATAAAATTAGACATTTTCACATAAAACGGCGAAAACTCACAGACAAAAGAACAGAGACTTAAAAAAGGTCGTTCACTTATGACCGCTGTTTTGAATGTATTCATGATGCTATGATGGGGATTGGAATGTAAATAGGCTCAATATGACCACAATATAATATAGCTTATGCCTACATAAAGTTTCAGCTTGGAATGTTTCTTTTTTTTTCGGAGTAGCAGAGAAAATTTCAATGGAATAGTCGCTCTATCTGGCTAGGTAAGGTGAGTCACATATCTATCATATTACAATGGAATTCGCAGGTACCGACCTTTCCAAAAACCATCATCGGAATTTGCGAGCCCAGATAGCAGCACCGACAAGTCAAATTTCGGATCCTGGCACATGAATTAAATAACACAGGAAATATGCATAGAAATATAGGCAGAAGGGGAAGTAGTACGAAAGTGGGTTACAAGGACTGTTGGGACTTTTTACCCGCATGTCGGATAGCTAAGTACAGAATCAGGGAGATCGAGGAATGTCTTACATGAAGATGAGTCATATAATTCAAAACTGGAACAAAAAGAAAAAACAAAAAAACAATTGGAGTGATGAATTTCGCTGATTCAATATTCCAGTGGATCTTCTAATGAAAAATCACGAGTAAATTACTCACCATCATCTCACCACACACATCCACCCATTTACCCATTTAGATGCTCATCGATTATACCCTGCCAGAAGGCTATCGATGAAACCACGTGTACTACTTCACACGTGGTCAAGTGGAATTATAAGAGTCTTTTAGATACAGCTGAAATGGGTAATATTGTGCTATTATATCTGCCTATAGAACCAAAACGAGAGAACCATCACAAAACAAAACATGGAGAAGGGGTTCCGAAATCTTTGAGATTGGTTCCGTTGTGGATATAGATATTATATTAGCGTCAGCTTCGACAACCTGTAGCCAGCCGTTATCAATATGTAACCAGCCGTTATCAATATATAGCCAGCCGTTATCAATCTGTAACCAGCCGTTATCAATCTGTAACCACCTGTTATCAATCTGTAACCAGTCGTTATCAATCTGTAGCCAGCCGTTATCAATTTGTAACCAGCCGTTATCAATCTGTAGCCAGCCGTTATCAATCTGTAACCAGCCGTTATCAATCTGTAACCAGCCGTTATCAATCTGTAGCCAGCCGTTATCAATCTGTAACCAGCCGTTATCAATCTGTAATCAGCCGTTATTAATCTGTAGCCAGCCATTATCAATCTGTAACCAGCCATTATCAATAAAGAATGTCCACTTTCATAATCGAAAATCCTTATTTCCTAAAACACAAATTTGACAAAATTTTACAATCTTATGACAAAACAAGCGAAATATGAGGTACAGTTGTTTGCAGTGTTGCCTCCCTTACGTTATCTGGGGGACAATGATGTTCATATATACGGCTAAGAGGTCAGCGATTAAAATGTTTTGTTTTCTTTTGTCTAAATGTGTTCACTTTAGTTACCATATTGACTTGATGGATTTGAGTGCTTCACTGTTGAATCTTTCAAGAAATAGATGCATGCTCTAACTAATCAGTTTAGTTTGTAAAGTAAGTTGGAACTAAACGACCCCACAACGCACAAAGCTCACTGTCAATAAATTATGATAATTATCTGGTACCTGAATGAACCTCTTGCATGGACTCTATTAGAACAATTAAAAAATTCAGATTTCATCCTGAGGCACAGCTTCGGAAGAAAATACTCATATTGTTATCATAAATCAAATTGATTTGATTTTTTTTTTTTTGATTTGATTTTTTTATTCACCATATATAACTTCCAACATGAGCAAACATATAGTTCCATTATAACTGGCGGGAATAAAGCCAAAAGGCTTGTTCTATTCCATGTATAGTAAACGTGTATATAAAAACGACAATTTGATAATTATTTGTGAACGTAAACCCTCAGACGAAGTGAAACGTCAAATTAAAAGACACATTTTTAATGCATACCAAATATATATATATTGCCTCATTTCGACACTGTTTCCAGTGGTCCCTCATTTGATCGAAACTCTCTACCTGAGGGTCCACGATCACTTTAAAGAAATAAACCTATACACGCTACATAATATTGACGTGAAACCGAATCAGTTATTAATAAGATGTTCTTTAACCTTCGTTTTAAACAGCGATATAGATTCAACTGATTGAATGCAGGATGGTAATTTATTCCACTCGCAAGGTCCCAGAATTGTGACAGTATGAAAGGATAAATTGGAATGATAAAATGGTCGATATAATTTAAGACCATGTCCCCTAGTATGATAATGATGTATTGCTGATTGCTTAGTAAAGATATGGCGAAGACTCACAGGCAAACGATCAGGGCAGTAAAAGAATTTATGAACAAGCAGAAGCGAAGAGTACACGTTGAACTTGCTTAAATTCAGAATTCTGAGCTTTCTAAAAAGGGGTTCCGTATGTTCCTGTTTATCATTACTCGAATGAAGTACTTTTCAGAACACAATGTGGTGGGAGTTGAACTGGCAACATATTGAATGTGGTTTTATGGAGAGGCTGTTTCAGCTATTATTAGAAAAGAAAGTACATTGATTTGTGAACTATACATTGTTTCTTCATACTGATCACCTGATCGTGTTACTGTTTCCCTCTGTATATAACATCTCCAGCTTAATAGCATCGGTCACTTTGCGAGGCACTGTGAAACTACATGTACGCTGAGGTTTGCCGATACTATAGAATCTTTCGTCATCCGTGAGTATGATTTGTTTAATCCGAGCTCCAAAGTAAGGGATTGTCGCCTAAAATAAGGTCTTGACCAACAGCACGCTTAAAATAATGACAAACATTCAATAATGGCGGAAAGTTAGACTAACGTTGTGTAGATGAAGATCAAGATTGCACAAGTATTTGGCATAGTGTGTGTTGTGACATGAACCAGAAAAGCATCCAATGTCTGTCCACTTTTAATGCTCGTGTGTTATGTTATTGAATTTGCAGAAGACTGTCCAATTAGCGAAACTCATATTTTGCCTGGAATCCATTCTTCACAAGGTACCACCAGCCGTATAAGGTAAGTCCATCTACGGTGACAATGACCGAATGCCGAGTTCTCCATGGAATGTTGAATCCAATCTCCCATCAACAATTTGAGAACAATTCACTCGAAGAAATCATATATAATAAGGGTAATTATATTATTTCTTGTAAGTAATTCTCAAATGTAATGTCGTTTACGTACTAGATCATATTTGGGAGGATTGCTTGGCTAGGGTATGATGCTCCCATATAGTAACTGTAAACACGAACAAGTATATACCTACAATAATAAGTTAGGGTCATTTTGGTTCTTATAGATTTGATAGGTATGAATTTATTCAAAGCATTTCATTTTGGGGGAAAACCTTTCAAAATGCTTTTCCACAGGAAGTGAAACCCTTATTGTTGTCACCTCTGGGATATTCTTCAAATAATCATATTCCTTACTAGAGAAGTTTCTGTTTTAAGTATTGCTTAAATGTTCTGTTTTATCGAATTTTTAAAAGATTAACTGAAGAAAATTGAAATTATAATTGTGTAGTTTGACAAATATATATTACGCATAAAAAATATTAAAAAAAAAACAAATCAAAGACACTACTTTCGGGTGTTGAATACATAAATGAAAGACAAAAAAGGATGTTAAGGCTGGGCGGCATATATGCACAAACAGCTCTGTTGGAGCTTTCGAACCGTACAGCTAACTGAGTGTAGAACTATGGAAGCCGGAAACGGCCAATCTCGTGTTTTCGTTTTACCGCCTTTGATAACACGCGGCGCGAAAAAAAGAAAAGACGAAATTGTGTCAAATTTCGCGAGATTTTGCCTTTTTCTCGTTTTTTCGTTTTCTCGTGTTTTCAACGCGCGCCACGAAAACACGAGATTGCAAGGCGAAAGACCAAGAATGCGAGCCGAAAAGACGAGGCTATGAGGGCCAGAAATCTCGTCTTTTCGCCGCTTTTTTCGTTTTCTCGCGTTATCAAAAAAGCGAAAAAACGAGAACACGAGATTCGACACGATCGTTTTTTCGTTTTTTCGTGTTATCAAAAGGCGAAAAAACGAGAAAACGAAAAGACGAGATGGGCCGCATCTGGCTTCCATACATAACTCTTATAAAATGAAAACAGAGATATCCAAATTGCAGGAACAAGCAAACAAACAGGTCAATATTTTGGACCATGTGGATATTTCGTTGCGAAAAGTCGTCAAACACAAAGGAAATGAAATACACGAGGAAGGACAAAAGTCTAGAAACATATCGTCTAAAGAAGACAACGTGGTTCGAGAGTCTGTCAGTGCGCCATATCTGTGTTG
Organism: Hanleya hanleyi; assembly: GCA_036873755.1. Lineage (NCBI taxonomy): Eukaryota > Metazoa > Mollusca > Polyplacophora > Lepidopleurida > Hanleyidae > Hanleya > Hanleya hanleyi. The sequence goes on from JAVTVY010036624.1 coordinate 148,223, forward strand.
AAGACAACCCAACAAACAAACCCGCCTTAATATGTAACTTTAAAGGGAGGCACCTCGAAGGACAATCCTCAAACTTTAGACAACTAAGCCTAATATGCGGAATCTAAACAATTTGTATTTCGATGCCAGTAGGAATCTTAGCGATCAATAATTACTACTGGACCGTCTTCACTACCGAGATTTTGGAAAACCTGACCCGGAACCATATTTATTACCTCCGCACAAGGAAGAGACTGATTCGATGTTCCGACTATAGCGAACAACAAGGGGATCGTATATCAGAGACACACTAATTAATCTAATACATTATGTGAAATAGCAAAAGCGTCATATGAACTACATGTACAATGTCGTACCAAACAATACTGACAGGTTCGATTCGAGAGGACACTGAATAATTTTCATTTTGGAATCGCAGTTCTTTTAGTCTGGGTATATAATACAGGTATGAACTCTGATGGATATATAATACAGGTATGAAATCTTATCGAATCACAAAATTATACATGCACTTGCACTTATGATTACTATTGCCTGATTTATTCAGTGATTCAATCTGAAATGCAAGCGAACACAACCCGTAAAATATCAATAAATTGCTAGTCTACAACAACATAATTAGAAACGTTTACACGTTCATGTTGTTGTTTTTTTTGTATATTTAGTTTACCATTGTATAGTCTGTATATAGCAATTCCTTTCATAGGCATACAGAAGTCGGTGTATATAACACAAGGTTATTCTATGAATAATAGCTTCTTCATTGTGGTATATAGAAACTAAGAACCACAAAACATCAGCGACGTTTTGGCACGGTCGAAGCACCGTGCCACCAGGTTAACAATGTCCCAGATTCCTTTTAATCACCCGTATTTGGATAGAAAGTGACTCTTTTTTAGCATGCTACGTTTTCAATCTAATTTTCTTTAGGACCTAAGGAAGAATATATGTACACAATAATTCGACCATCATCTGTCTCTGCGCTGCATGTCATGTCTCGATTAGCATCCCGGTTCCCATGGCCCAAATATCCAGTTTAACCCTCACAGACTATCCAGTTTGAAGGTAGAAAGTGACTCGATAAAAAAAAGTGGTGATTGTTTCTCAGCATGCTATGTTTTCAATCCTCTTTAGGGCCTTTTTTCATTTTCTGGCGATCAAATGTGTGGTCAGTTGTGATCAACTAATATCATCTTTGGGTGTCCAAAAATGACTGAAAACTCGTCTCCTGCCAACTGAGGTATCGGAGCTTCCGGGGCCTTGGTGGCCTCTGTGCCCTCGCATATAATGTGCTGGGATAGTCAGCCCCTCCACTTTCAAAACGCTTAGCGGGCCTTGTTAGTCACACCTCTTTATTCAAGTTGTAACTTGTACTTGCAAATACAGTCGATGTGAAAATATATGTGAAGATACAACCGTCTAGACCGTCATTCGATATTCAGCTGTCGGCTATTAAAGAATTTTCGCGTTCATAATCCAACGGCTTCCTTCATATAACGGGATAAGAGCCGAACCAGAAAAAAACGTAGTATACATTAACATAGGCTAGATTCCAAGAGAGAAGCCGTCAACAGTTTTTAATGATGTCGCAAAGACATCATAAAAAATACCAAATCCGTACCGCTGATCAGTAGTCTTTGTCCATAGGATTATCGTTGTAAAGTCGAAATTGAGAGAAGGATGTATCTCAGTCACGCTTTGATGGTGTCTGTTCATATGAACACCAGGAGGATCTTGAAGTACATTGGTTCATATGGCCCCTAGCCAAGGGTTAAACGGAATAAGACACAGGTTCGAAACTTTGAAACAAGAATCTGGACTTACTCGTAAGAAGATAAAAGTTGCTCGAAAACGAGTAGAACTTAGTGGATGGGTATAAGCTTTCAATGTTCGAGTGTTGCATTCAGTCACTTTCTCTGTGCTTGTATTTGCAGGGAACTACCTCGGTACATATTTGAACCAGTTTTAGATTTGGTATTCGCAGAGTGTCTGATCCAACAGCTCAAGGTAAGCACTCCGATGTTTTGATCTGGTATTTCTACTCGATTTCGAAAACTTGGAAAACTAGAAATGACATGACGTATGGGCCGTCATATTTTTCTATAACAGTTGAATAATCCGTACTGACTCCTACATGTGCATAGAAAGGGTATGTGTTATCACAAATACTACATAGCCAGGAAAGGACTAACATACACAGAATATATTGAGCACAACGCTAATTAATGGAGTTGAGTAGGAGCCTACACCAACCCCAGCAATGTTTCTTGGTGTTGGCCAACATCACTAGACCCTACATGTGCTAAGCCAGTATTAACACCTATTAGTCCACACTTAATTGTCAGCCATTTTCAACATCCTTCCTTGATGTTGATCTGTGCTGAAAACAATTTTTGTCACACTCGAGTTGGTCAACACCGTTTTCAACACCATTGTATGCCCTCCAGTCACAACACCAGTTTTTAAAAGCTGTATAGAGTTTCACTCTGATCAGTATCTTTGGATTTGTTCCAGATGTTTCTAGTACTTTTGGGGTCAATGGCTTTACTGTCAGTGGTGACGGCGAACGTGGACACGGACGAAGTAAAGGCTTGTATGGATGAGAGGACTAAGGAATGTTTCCCTGGTATGGCTATGATTACTGAGTTGCCGTCCAACGATCCAAAACAGCTGTATGAGGGTATTTGTTCCATCACAAGGGTAAGGACCTGAATACAGCAATTGCGAATTCCGTGCCGACATAGATAATGGGCATGTGAAAGGCGACTCTTTCATGAAAATAGACGAAATCTCAAAGTCGAAGGGGAAACCCCGAATCACTTCACTGGCTTGACAGATACAAATGCGATTTCAACATTATGGTTGAACCTCCACGTCCCTAGTTCCCAACAATAAATGTCTCGTCCTGCTCTAGAATCAATGTTTATGTTTTGAAGGCAATCATATTGGTATGTATGCTTGTCCCTAATTTGAAGCAATGTTTAATCTGGCGGAAACATTGGTCTTTGTGGTCAATGACAGCCAACAATTACTTTCTTGTCCCCTACTCCCTGAACGGTGTTTAAATCCGAAGGACACATTGGTATTTTATGGAAATGACGTTGACAATAAATATCATGAGCAGATTCTCAAACCAATTTTTAAGTCCAAATGAAATATTGGACTATGTCCGCAATCGTGGTCGACAATAAATTCCTTTCTGCTACTCTCTGAATATTTTGTTAAGTCCGAAGAAAAAATGTCCCTGGACAACAAATGCCTCACCCATATTCTCGAACCAATGTTTTAGTCCAGAAAGAAATACTGGGAATTGTTGACAATGAAGGGCGACAATAAATCTCTTGTCCGATTGTCAAACTTTTGTTTAAGGCCGCAATTACCTTACGCTGCTCCAAAAGTTGTGAGAGCAAGTTCAAGAAATTATTGTCGACAATGCCAGTAAAGTTTTTCTCCGCACTAAAACATTGCTTTCGTTATAGGGACAAGCAATTTATTATCAACCTCGCTACCAGAGGTAGCTTTCACTGGAAAGTGGTCGTAATATCCCTTAAATGGAATATTTGTGTCAGAGAAATAGAATCACGCCATATAATATTACCTGCTTTATCAGAAGTCGATAAGCAAGCCACTGTGAGATACTGTTAACATTACTATCGAGAGACCACTAACGGCCGTCAGTGAAATTTACATGTAAATAAGTGTTGAACAGATTGCTTGTACTTGATAGCGAGTGCATACCTCGAGAATCGTTATGTTGTGGGAGTATCAATGTAAAATAATCACCCCTTTGATTACTTTTCCATTGTTTATACTTTTATACAAGCGTCAGGTTTTACATTCATTATCCATGTCATCATCCATGTAAAATTGCCGACTCAGTAATCTAAAGGTGTAATTCTTATGATTACTCTCTAAAAAAACTTGAGCGAACTGTTCCACTCAAGTTTGGATGAAATGTTCCTGTTCACTCAAACTTGAATTACTTTTCACTCAACTTGAGTTAAAACCACTCAAGTTCACTCAACTTGAGTGGGATCAATTTCCACTCTTATGCTTGTGTGAATGTCACTCAACTTTTTGTAGAGAGTATATCATGTATATAAGCACCAATCTTCAAGCGATAAATATAAACCCATGATACTTTCTTGCGAGGAAGGAACGATCAAGACATTTTTACATTTCGATTGTCACATCCGTAGCACTGATCTGTATGTTTTTCCTAGTAAATATCCTAATATCTTTCTTGAATATTGTATGTCCGTCACGCTTTAAATTTGAATATTCATACATAAAGAAGCATAACGAAAATGTTCGTATGACCTGTCCTGAATAGAAACTTCAGTTTCACTGTACGCGAAGGAATACCATTCTTCGGCGGTTTCGTTGTTGATAGAGACGCTTGCATTAACACTATTTATTCAGTAACACAATTTACCAACAGCGTATACCTATCACAGTGGGTACAAATGTCACATCAGTTTTAGAAGATCTATATCTGCTCTGTATAAAAACGCCTATACACAGGAATTGTCAAATATTATCATTTCAAAGCTCATTCCTTCGCATTCACGAAACGCTTTATAGACGATCTCGTAACGTTGGATACTCCCAATACTAGCGATGCTGTGACGTATATATACCCCCTCATTGGATTTAAAGGAAACTGCTGAACAAAGATGACAAGGGCTTTCCCTCGCGTCGACTGTATGACAACATACAAGATTGCTATATTGCTATAGTTATCTACCCATTTCTGAATAGCATTCCAGAGGGATGTGCAAAAGATTGTAACGTGCGTGACTGGTACTCAATTTCGCTTAACCCGTGGCCAGGGTGTGAATGCAATTTGTGTTGCATATTCGTAGTGCTGCAGATAAACAATCAAAAGCAAAACGACTTGAAAAGTTAATGGGATAAAAAATAATAGTTTTATGAAAGAATTCAAAACTTATTACCGTTTTTCTCATGCAGGAACCATCTTTCGCATTTTCAAGCTTCATTTTATGCATATTGGGGATTGATACTAATGGTTGTACAAAACATGTCTTTAGATTATTGACGCGGAAAATATTCTGTCGATGATGGCTGAATATTGAACGTCGGATATTACGCCTATGCCATTACCTAGTTGGACTAGACGCTAACCGTATAATGAGCATATGGTCTTATTCCGTTTAGAGCATGAATGCCCATTATATGACGTAAAGTAAAATTACAATGAAATTTGTTTACCACGAGCATACTAGCGTTTCCTAGGTAAATCAAAGTACTTAAAGCACTGATGTCGGGTTTACTTGCATCAGATCTGTATTCGCTGTGACGTTTGTGATATATAGTAATGTAGAAATGCATAGATAATCGGAAGCCTAACATACTTTGTATAGAGTGGCAAATAATATTATGTTTACCGTTGCAAAGTTTGTACTGTTCCAAAGAAACTCCCATTTTGTTATATGCTGTAGTTTACTGTGTATGGTTCAAATAATTTCTTTCATTTCAATACCTTTTTCACGGGGCGATGTAGACCCGTAGGGTCTAATGGTCCTGTTCTAATACTGAGAGAAAACTTGAGCACAAGTAGTGCCGTTGCCAGGGTGACTGGTTTTTATTGAACTGCTTTAGGCTTTGAGAGGAAGAGCAGGAGAAAAGAGTCATCAAGTTATTCAGCTACTGCAGATAGTTTGGTCAACTATTTTGACTATATTTTGCACCACCAGGTCTATATTAGTGAAGTTAAATATTTTCTGATATTCTCTGGTATGCTCAGATGTCAATTTCTCAGAGTTTTTCTGTTTTAGAGCATGAATACAATATGGATACCATTCTGGGGTTGCCGTAGAGTGTTTTCCTGAGTGAATGTCATAAATCGCTGGCTGATAAAAACTTTATCCAGTACACTCATTATATGCAGAAGAAAATAATTTAAGGCATACTTATCATAAGTTTACCACGTTGGCAAGAAATCCTAACTTTCTAGGCCTCCATTCTTGCAAGATTTGTATTTACAGTATGTAACTTTGGGATTTATACACACATCCCCTCCAGTAGACCCCCTATACCAAGTGGAATTGCATACACAAGCATGACCCAGGTCAATAGCTCCGTTCACTTGGCTGTATAGGGCCAATTGCAGGCATTCTGTTTGAATATAATTGACCCACGTGTACCTGTTTGGAGCATTTGTAAACTCCATGACCAGAGTAATTCAGTGTTTACTCTATCACCTGTAACCTCCAAAACCGGGGTGTACTATTTAACTGACAGCAGGAGGTACATATGTAATATGATGTTATGGGAGGACGAATCCCAGCGTAGTTCCAGTCCATCTGATGATAAGAATTTTACATTGTATCCCAATACTGAATTTTTGTCATTTACTGCTGATGGATATGCTTTCTACAATCCGCTGCTAAAAAAGTTAAATATTTCACAAATATTGGTAACATGCAGAGAAGACATTATTTATCATATCATTGAATCAGTTTCATAATAAATAAGGGATTTGTCTCGTCTGTTACAAGTCTTTTTTTCTTCAATATATACATATACATGTACAATTGCACTATTTCTTCAGAGATTATTGTTGAGCGAATTGTGTGAGACTGGACAAATTTTGTTTCTCTTCGCCATGGGATGAAACGCCTAAAGAGTTAGTGGGATTATTCCAACTGCCTATAGTGACATTTTAATAGCCCCGTTTCAGTGCCTAAGGCTCTAGTTTAACACCTGTTTCAACAAAATAGCTCACTCAAGATTGCTTCAGCTCCAAGACTGTTTCACTTTTATCACCCCCAGACATATCAACTCCATGGTCTATAATTTCCTGAAAACATTTCTTCTTCAAGACTGGACGGTCACTGTCGCCTGTCAGTGTACTTCCCGCCGTAACAAATGATACCGGATAAAGTAGATTGGAAAGGCAAATTTTAAAAGAAATTGGAAAGATAAAATTTAGTGCGATAATGTCCCAATTATCATGTTCAATGCACAAGCAATGTGTATATGACTGTCAGACAAAAGAACAGTATTTTTTTTGTGAATGATGTAAGGGACTTCAAATAAGAACAGTCTCCGGCAGGAGATCAAAACTACACAGGTGCAGAAGAAAAAAGACAAAACTAAAAAAGTGATGACAGAGTAGGGTAAACCCGACAAAAATGACTGGGTATAACCGCTGACGTCTCAGTTTTTGCAAACACGAATTATCCTGCATATCGTTATAGGTTGCGATCAAATGTTGGCAGACCGATTTGATTTGTGGAGGCGGGATGGAGACTGTTATATTGCCCGTTTTGTAGAATTTCTCGAAGATGCGAAGTTGTGCACAAACTACACGGGCCACGGTGAGTGATTGTTTTGCAAAGTATTATCTACGACTGGTTGTGTATATTTACTTGTCAAAGTACGCTGATAACATTTCAACCGTGTTTACTTCGCAAAGACTTAGTGATAAATTAGTAGATAATATAGTTTATGTTCACTTTATCTCGCAAAAAAGCAGGAATTTTGAAGAAAAACGACGAAAACCTCATAGGGTCAAAATGACCTCAATATGAAAAAGTACAAAGTGACAGAGAGTCATCTCGAAGACAGTGTAAAAAGTTTCACAGGGTTTGGAAAGTTCGGGTTAAACTGTCATTTGGAAGTACCGATTAATGCGGGCGTCAAAGAATCATAATATTGATATAGTGTTTCAAACTCGTACGTGGGATCTTCATGAGTATGAGGGTCTACATTTGTATGATGATAATGTTTTGGATCACAGTCAACTTGGGACTACAACCAAAGTGGGACCACTATCGAAGTGGGAACACAATCAACATGCGGCCACAATCAAACGTTTGGTAGCGAAGGTCTATACTTTCTTGTTCATGCTAATTCAATGAGCAATCTAAAGGCAAAGAATTCCAGTGAACTAAACGATATAAATAATTGGAGGAAAAACCATCTTCGAATCTACTGACAGCACCACTACCAAAATGTTTATTTCAATAGCATCAGGTAAATTAGGGTAATGTAACATTGTGCATCTGCGTACTTCACAGACAACTTAAACACAAGTACTATTTTGTTCCGATATTCAATTGTGTATGCCAGGCCCTAGACCAAGCCAAAGATGTCAGACCAGTTTGTGACATCACAAAGGCAATTGACTTGGTCTGGTACAAGGGACTGTTACGTAAGCTTGAGCTAATTATATTTACTTGAACAGCTGGAAATCTAATTACCCAATAATTCACAAGTTGATTTCTTTGAGCTTTTAACGTGAAACACTGTGGCAATACCTGCAGAACGGCCTCAAGGATCCATCTCGGCCCCTCAGCCCTATCTGTCCTGGGTTTTTTGAGACCAATTCGGTCCCGACTAAATATTTTTCTTACTCATTGGGCTAGGGCACTGAAATTTATCACACTACACTCACCCTTGGGTCAAGCTCTAACAGGAAATGTGAAAAAAATCCAAGATGGTCGCTTTGTGACGTCACGGCGACGGCATCTTCAAAATATGGTCGGGTTGGGGACCATTCAAATCGGTGAGGTAGGACCAGCGAAAAACTAATTATCGATGAAAAAAATGTGTTGGTACTCTTGATTTTGAGTCCTATCTAAACCAGAATCTACAAATGTTATGGTCCTATACATCTTTGAAAAATGTACATCCGTAAATTTAAGTTTAATCATGTTATGAACCTACTCTTTTATATTCACAAGCCATTGTTTAGGGTAATACACAATTTTATTCTGAGCGGTGGACAAACTTCATCCAATATTCTTCATATCTTATCCATGTCATGGCTCAAATGTATGAAATATATGTTATTGTTGAAATTTGATGGGTATCATTATTTCCTCTCCCGAGTTGTTAAAATCGGGGTACATATTCAGAACAAAGTTCACTCTCACTTAAGCTTTGATGGTGGCCAGGAAGCCTTAAGTTCTGTTCAAAACTACACATTCCCTATCTAGCCCATGGTAAAATTGTATGCTATAGAAATGTGTGTTCAAAAATGTCATTGATGAGATGGAATTTGATCTAAGTTATATCTCATCCAGTTATTTTTATGCTATATCTACAACATCAGGGCATCAGAGGATAGCAAAAATATATAGGGGGCACTTTCCGTCCCCCCCCCTCCCCCCTTCAGACTGAGGTACACCTCAAATCGCCCAGACCAGATATGGTTAACTGCCTGCAAGGCTCTTTTTAACCGAGTGCACACAACCTGCACAACTTCCAGAAACAGCTATAAAAAGCTTGGTATTGTGTTTTATTCATTGTCCAGTACAATGTTGGTATATCGGTATGAGTGGTAGGAAAGGAAATATCTCTTTCCTTGTGAAACTCTTTGTGTTTGAAGGATATATTTTCTAAAGTCTTTCCAGTGGAGTAGTCAGTCGATACAGGAGCAGGTGACATGACTATTCTCAACTCTTTAACCAGCACTTGGTAAATGTAATAGTTATGTATAAATGTTACATTATTGGGGAACAATAAAGATTTTTCTTTGGAGGTCTGCAAAAACCTGTATCAGTGTCTTTCTTTTTTTTCTTTTGCTTGGAAAAGGGTATTTCTGTCGATGTGGCGGACAGAATTGACAACCAACACCTAGACGAGTATTGGTGGCTCTATTATTTCCACCAATCAACAGCGTGCTGTTAATGTGCGTTAAGGATTATCTTTTGGCCGTCCGTGAGATTGATATTCCCCGACTGTCTTCACATTTTGATTCCTTCATCCGGAGTATTTTAAGGTCCATATTGCACATTACATCAAGGTTACCAGTCATAATGTAGCTACATGGCGTATATATGATTGTAACATGCTCCACGTTATAGCCCTGCGCTGATTGGTCCAGACCTCAAAACATACGAAGATTATCACACAATAATCTTCATTTGTTTGTTGTCATCTGCTACATTCACGTGCCGAACTGGTGACGTCTCATTCATGTGACGCAGTGCCACAAAGCTGAGCGACGATTGGTTCATTTACTGCGCAGTGGGCGGAGATCACACAGCTGCAGCTCGTGAACGGACAGCAGGCGCGAGCATGGCCTGCAAACCAGTCACAAAATTCTCGCCTCAAAACGGGACAATTTTGCAGAAATTTGCCATTCCGCTTCTGAAACGAGGAAATATTTATCATTGTGCATGTTAGAATGGAGTTAATGACCTTCTTAGTGGATATTATCGCGTAATAATTTGTCGATGTTTAGTTTTAGACGTCATCAAAAAACTAAACATCGAAAAATTATTACACGATAATATTCACTAAGGCTGTCATGAACTCCTAAACATCGAACACCCAGAGCCACACGAAAAGGCATCGGATGTGTACTCGTTCCAGTCAAACTATTTGATGGCTTTAGAGTGATTAAAAATATTACTTTGTAAGAAATACAGGGCGTTTCCCTCAACTTCAAATACTTCGGAACCACATTGCGAATCTCTGGGTCATCCAGAATTCTGGGGATGTTTATTATGTCCACTGCTTCATCCAAATACAGACGTTTCAATGATAGCGGGTCTTAGAGTGATTCGATTGTTACAAAATACGCTTTATCTTGTCATATTTTAGTTATGATCGCTGATATTTTGTATTCCGGTGACACAGCCTGCATGTATATATTGAAGCTCTTTGGTCAGGTACAGCCTATAGTATTAAACGTAAGGTGTGCACACTATTGGGCGTGTTAGCTGAAACCCCTTATAACCACATAACACAATTTGACAAATTTTCTCCTAAAATGCAACACGCTTGCTGTACCAGTTCCTTTTCTATCTGATTGACGATTTGAGATTTAATAATATGTTATTTTCATTTGATATACTTCAGCACCAGCTAAAGTAACGAGACTGGCCGAGAAATGTCTTAACAGGATGGTTGAAGTCTTGAAGACCAATTCTGACAAGCCGTGTGTATACTTTGGGGAATTCGCAGAGTGCATCTTGATTACCAGGCGAAGCCTTCAAGACGAGATCCTAGACGATTTCCGCAAGAGCACGAAAACCATGCTTCGATCAAACATGCCTCACACATTCGGGGAGTTAGCCGGTCCGTTCTGTCCGGACTGGAGCGCGACATATGCAGATCTTCTTAACGACATTGAATAGGTCAAATCCTCGTCACCTCCATGATGATGCGCCTAACAGCTGATAAATTGCTGAATGCAACGTTAAAGGATGTGAGATGGTTACCTGCGAAAATCTCCTTTGTAAGTAGTATGTAGTACCCGAATTGATAGAATACCCCCCCACTGCGCATGCGCAGAACCTGGTGTGACGTCATAAGTGTATGGGCATTGGGGGGTTATTGGGGGTGTGCGCATGCGTGATGTGTGGGAGGGGGGTACAAGATGGCCGCCATGTGGGAGGTGGGTACAAGATGGCCGCCATGTGGGAGGTGGGTACAAGATGGCCGCGATCAATGAGTGCATAGAAAAAAAAAAAGTTCCGGCAAAAAAAAAAAAAAAAATGTATTCATCCGCGGTGATGCGGTTTGGCCGTGGTTTTGGCGGTAATTCGGTCTCGGGAAAAAAGCTTCCGCGGAGAAAAAGTAGTCCCTAGATAAAATGGTCCGATTGGGTCGAGTGAGGTATCAAAGTGAAGCTTAGGTGAAGGGGCATCTAATGGGCTAGGTGTGGGGTTGAAATATCGGCCTTCTGCGCATGCGCGGTGACCGAAGGGTATGAAAATAGCCTTTTTGGAGCTAGGGGAGCCCCTAGTGGACCGATGGGGTCGAGTGAGGTATCAAAGTGAAGCATCCATGAAGGGGCATCTAATGGACTGGGTGTGGGTTGAATTAGGGTCATTCTGCGCATGCGCGGTGGCCGAAGGGTATGAAAATAGCCTTTTTGGAGCTAGGGGAGCGCCTAGTGGACCGATGGGGTCGAGTGAGGTATCAAAGTGAAGCATCCATGAAGGGGCATCTAATGGACTGGGTGTGGGGTTGAATTAGGGTCATTCTGCGCATGCGCGGTGGCCGAAGGGTATGAAAATAGCCTTTTTGGAGCTAGGGGAGCACAGTCAGTGCAAGATGTGGGAGGTGGGACAAGATGGCCGCCAAGTGTCAGTCAGTGCAAGATGTGGGAGGTGGGACAAGATGGCCGCCAGTGTCAGTCAGTGCAAGATGTGGGAGGTGGTATATACCATTGTATACAGGTACATCTGACCATTGTATACAGGTGCCTTATACCATTGTATACAGGTGCCTTATACCATTGTATACAGGTGCCTTATACCATTGTATACAGGTGCCTTATACCATTATATACAGGTGCCTTATACCATTGTATACAGGTACATCTGACCATTGTATACATGTGCCTTATACCATGGTATACAGGTGCCTTATACCATTGTATACATGTGCCTTATACCATGGTATACAGGTGCCTTATACCATTGTATACAGGTGCCTTATACCATTGTATACAGCAGAAATTGTCTTTGTAACGTCTTATTGTGACATCATGGCATTATTGTTGTTTTGTGACACTGTGGAACTGTAAAAATTCCATGAATGGAAAAGAATGATAAACCCCATTAGTGCATAATATTGCTGAAATAATGCCAACAGAAAACTCAGAGTCAATTTAAATATTTATTTGTATTGAGCAAATTACAAGAATTTCGAAGAGAAAAGAGCCGAAATAATGTCTGTCTGTCCTGGAAATCAGCTGATCAGCAATAAATCGACATCTCCGTGACCTTCAAGGAGATTTTGACATTAGGTTTTACCCGCTTTTATCACAAATCATTATAAAGAAATTGTCACACCCGGTGAACTCCTTAAACCCACATCCTACCCTGCTAGTCTGGTGATAATAAAATTTAAAGATCACATGTCCAACACATACTCACATAATGAAAGCAAGAATCGAACTTGCGCACCCCTCGAGATGAAGGATACCGTCCATGTTTCATTTTTTGAGGTGTACTGAAATGCTCTCTCTAATTTATGCCCCGGTATCTATTTTCACATCTAGGTTGAAGATTTATATCGACACTGCTACACACTTTTCGACATGTGTTTTCACTTTCGATGAAAGCACAAAACAGTCTAAAAAATTCACCTACGCTAATATTTTCTGGTGTTTTGTAGAATATAGATTCGCGTTCATTTCTATTTCGTCAAGAAAAAATTTTCATCTCGAAAATTGGCAGATTGAAATGTTCTCTCTCATTTTATGACACGGTATCTATCTTTACAGCTGTCAACTGTTATGGTTTGGTCACAATGTTGCCATTTTCTCCCCTATATTTAGCGTCCACAAAAAGAAGAGTATATTACAGCAATTTATGTTCAAGAAAACACCCCGCTAGAAAATTGTCTTCAAATTGTCTGTTGTTGTGGGAGTATAAAAAAATCCTGGTCAACAGGGGCGCGTATATTTCGTGCGACGCTATGTTGCCAATGCATTGAAATTTGAATAGGTTGTCTGCATAAGTCCAGGTTTCATTTTTTTTTTGAGGTGTACTGAAATGCTCTCTCTAATTTATGCCACGGTATCTATTTTTTACATCTAGGTTGAAGATTTATATCGACACTGCTACACACTTTTCGAGATGTGTTTTCACTTTCGATGAAAGCACAAAACAGTCTAAAATGAGTCTAAAAAAATTCACCTACGCTAATATTTTCTAGTGTTTGTGTAGAATATAGATTCGCGTTCATTTCTATTTCGTCAAGAAAAAATGTTTTGTAGAATATAGATTCGCGTTCATTTCTATTTCGTCAAGAAAAAATGTTTTGTAGAATATAGATTCGCGTTCATTTCTATTTCGTCAAGAAAAAATTTTCATCTCGAAAATTGGCAGATTGAAATGTTCTCTCTCTCTATCTCTCTCTCTCTCTCTCTCTCTCTCTCTCTCTCTCTCATTTTATGACATGCAAGTATAGTACTAAAGTGTAGCTTACCTGATAAAAGAAGTTTAGTCCAGATGTATACCTATATATTCCATACTCCCGGACGTTTGATGCATATCTGGGGGCTGTTTTTTTCCTAGGTGGGATATAACACACCATGCATTTGTATGCTAATCGAAATTCAGATATTTCCATCGGTAAATCCGGTGTCCAGTATACCACGTGGATGAAATTCAATTCAATTCAATGTATTGTACAAAACACCTTTACGCACTAAACTATGAAGCTAATGATTTTGGTCAGCGGCACATAGATGTTCCCTGGTTTGGTGTCCACATCCCAGCGGTTTTCTGTTTCTTGGCTTGTCACGCATTTTTTCGAAATTCACAGATATTTCCATCTACATATCAGCTGAGCTAACGGCCTCAATTGCCTGTTAGCTCTCTTGTTGCTCACGGTGAGCAAACGTTTCAAGAAATTGATTTCAGTTCCCGCATAACGTCTCCTTCAAGTCCATTTTGAAGAGTCGAGCGTATGAATCGAGTCAAAATAACATGCAATTCATTTGCCTGTCCGGTAAAACTGGTGAGTTGTTGGTTTGCGTTCGCCGCACACACACACTGAGGATTTGGCCTCGCGAGACGAAATTAGTTTAATATTTTTTCTCCCGCCTCGCGGTTCAGCCAATGAACTATTAGAAAAGCATATGTGTGTGCATATTAATAAAACCACGGGCGCCTAAAAAATGAACACATTTCATTACACTGTAGCGAATTGTTGCCATTGCACGTGTGAGTCAGTACGTTTTCATATCCACCTCAAATTGACACGGAGAATTTCATTGCCAGTAAAATTGTAAGTTTATTGCGGAAAGAATTGATATTGCATAAATTCCTGCGGGAAATAGGAAGTACACATATATAAAGAATATTGTCTTCACGTAAAAGTTTGTACATTTCAAAAAAAAATTTTCAAAACAAAACAAAAAAATGTGAAGTAAAACCCGTCCTTCGGATGGGAAAGTTGTTTTGAACTGTAAACAAAAATTTTATTTTGAGGTAGAGGGTCGTGTGAGGTGTCAAAGTGAAGCTTGTGTGGGGTAGAGTCAGAATGGTGTGTTTTTGAATGCATGTCGCGTTAATCTGCGCATGCGCAGTTGGTTGTAGTAAGTAAAGTGGCCATTTGGGGGCAGCGAAGGAAGTTATTTGGGGTCGAGATGGGCTAATCACGGTTCGAATGCGTCCTGAAAGGTGTCATCTTGTAGTTCTCGGGGTGTACACTCCGATTTGAGGGATGTTCGCGTCATCTGTGACGTCATCGGTGACGTCATCGGTACGAGTAGTAGCGAAAGTGGCCATTTTCGGGCAGTACATGAAGGTATTTGGGGTCGAGATGGGCTATTCACGGTTCGAATGCGTCCTGGAAGGTGTCATCTTGTAGTTCTCGGGGTGTACATTCCGATTTGAGGGATGTCCGCGTCATCTGTGACGTCATCGGTGACGTCATCGGTACGAGTAGTAGCGAAAGTGGACATTTTCGGGCAGTACATGAAGGTATTTGGGATCGAGATGGGCTATTCACGGTTCGAATGCGTCCTCGAATGTGTCATCTTGTAGTTCTCGGGGTGTACATTCCGATTTGCGAGATGTTCGCGTCATCTGTGACGTCATCGGTGACGTCATCGGTACGAGTAGTAGCGAAAGTGGACATTTTCTGGCAGTACATGAAGGTATTTGGGGTCGAGATGGGCTATTCACGGTTCGAATGCGTCCTGGAAGGTGTCATCTTGTAGTTCTCGGGGTGTACATTCCGATTTGAGGGATGTCCGCGTCATCTGTGACGTCATTGATGACGTCATCGGTACGAGTAGTAGCGAAAGTGGACATTTGTGGGTGCGTGGGGGTGAGTTTGGTGTAGATAGGGACTATCCTTAGTCCGAATGCGTCGTGTGAGGTGTCATTTTGTAGCTCTCGAGGTGTACATTCCGAGTTGAGGCATGTCCGAAGCATCTGTGACGTCATTTTTAGCGAAAGTGGACATTTTGAGGCAGTGAAGGAAGGTATTCGGAGTAGAGATGGACCATCTGCATTTACGAATGCGTCGTGTGGGGTATCATGTTGTAGCTCTCCGAATTATAGACCTGATTTCAGGGATGCCCCTTAGCATCTGTGACGTCATTGGTGACGTCATTGAGCCTGAATTGTAGCGAAAATGGGCCTTTTTAGCAGTGAAGGATGTTATTTGGTGTAGAGATGGACCATCCGCGGTCCAAATGGACCGTGTGGTGTCATCTTGTAGCAACGCCCACCAACACCATTCTTAATGCTTCAACGCCCTGGTGAAATAGCTCAGAAGCTCACGATATTCCATGAATTGTCACTAATTCTTCGAAATGCGGTGATGCCCGTCAACGCCCGTCGTTACACCTTAACACTCTAACATAACACCATGATATAGACCAGAGAGAGAACAACAACAACAACAAGGATGACACATGAGAGAACAACAACAACAAGAAGTTTTTTTCATATATTTTATTTTCCCTGGACACCGTGGATCCCTTGGAATGGGCCCAACAACAACGCCCCAACACCAAGTGGACAGTGGAGAGTGTGACCAATGTTACGTTTTTCGTTACCAAGCTGACCGACCACTCCCATCGGCTGAATGCGTCACTCATGCACTGATGAATACCATAACATGCCGTACATACTCTATATGTCTACATGTTGATCGTTGACGGTACGGAGGTGACCGAAGAGACACGGATGTTACCGAAGATGTCAAGGCTCGGCCCTCGACTTGGGGATAGTTGAACTGAGTGTGCTAAAAATAGATCACCAGCTAGCGTGCTATAAAAGGGAAGCGGCCTGGACGTTTCATCAGACACTCTGTCAACCACCAAGATGTTCACTTGCACAACTTGCCAGAAGCTGTTTACTCGTCTAGATAAGTTACGACGCCACGAGGCCTCCATCCACAACGATGCTCGGTATACTTGTATAATCTGCGCACGGTCATTCAATCGGGAGGATCATTTACTGCGTCATGAGAGGGTACTTCACGCGGGTGCGACGGTACTATGTAATGATTGTGGTCGACTCTTCAAACGACCCAGTCGGTTTAGACAGCACCAACGTTTGATGCATGCCCTGTCTCTACGGTTTGGGCGACAACTTTCCACTAAAGAGGGGCCGCGGAAGGTCAGACCCAGTGAAGATGAACCCGGAGAGACGAACGCCACTGGTGATGCGATGACGAAGAGCCTGCCTATACCCACGGTCCAGGAGGGCCTGGATATCCAGCCGGACCCCACCGTTACGGTTTCGAGTCATACGCCTGACAACATCGAACATTTTCTGGACGAGCCCATAAATGTTCCTAGCGATCTCTTACAGGGCGCCCATCCAGTGAGTGACATCTATCGGCGCCATTGGACCATGATACGGCACTGTTTCTACCGTCATCGCCCTATTCAAGATATCTACAATTTTCGACTGACCGACCTCGCCCGTCTAGGCAGCTACGTGGAAGCCATCTTCAATGACCAAGCAACGTCCTTCAAATTAAATCTGGCGTTTGGTTATGTGCTGCAACATAAGGAGACAGATCAAGTCCGATACTTTTACCCGAGCAGTAACATCCGGGTATTTGACCAACCGTTTACCATCATTAACCGGGCGTCGCTAGAGACGATGCTGGAGAACCTGGCCAACGTGGATCCCTTGGAATGGGCCCAACAACAACGCCCCAACACCAAGTGGAAAATGGAGAGGGTAACCAATGTTACGTTCTTCGTGACCAAGCTGACCGACCAACCCATCGGATGAATGTATTCACCCAGGCACTGATAGATTCTCAGAATGCGCAAACAACTATCTGAGGATATGTTGCCTCAACGGTATCCTGGCTTGACCAACGGTGATTAGAATAAACGGTTCAGAGCGAACATGGCCGAAGAGGGAACTTTCTGAAATGAAGACTTCTGATTGGACAAGAATACATCTAACGGACAGGAACGAATATGACAGATGCAAATGGTGGCCTCTGATTTGACAAGTCTTCTTGAATTGTAACACCAAGTGGATAGTGGAGATAATGACCAATGTTGCGTTCTTCGTGGTTAAACTGACCATCACCTCCATCGGATGAAAGTATTCACCCATGCACTGATAGATACTCAGAATGCGCAAACAACTATCTGAGGATATGTTGCCTCAACAGTATCCTGGCCTGCCCGACGATGATTAGAATAAACGGTTCAGATGGCACTTTCTGAAATGGAGACTTCTGATTGGACAAGAATACATCTAACGGACAGGAACGAATATGAAACATGCAAATGATGGCCTCTGATTGGATAAAAATCTTCTTGAATTGTAAATATACCCAACGCGGCTCCCCCAGCGTGGGTGTGATGTAACATTGGGGAAAATAAAATATATGAAAAAAACTTCTTGTTGTTGTTGTTCTCTCATGTGTCATCCTTGTTGTTGTTGTTGTTGTTCTCTCTCTGGTCTATATCATGGTGTTATGTTAGAGTGTTAATGTGTAACGACGGGCGTTGACGGGCATCACCGCATTTCGAAGAATTAGTGACAATTCCATGGAATATCAGAGCTTCTGAGCTATTTCACCAGGGCGTTGAAGCATTAAGAATGGTGTTGGTGGGCGTTGCTGCAAGATGACACCTCACACGGTCCATTTGGACCGCGGATGGTCCATCTCTACACCAAATAAC
>JAVTVY010036625.1:0-16191 GCA_036873755.1 Hanleya hanleyi
TTTCCCAGTTGTGAGCAGGAGCGTCTGTAGGGGAAGAGGAGTAAGTGTCAAAAGCGTCTTTAAGAAGGGAATTGGTGGTGAGAGAGAGTCGGTTTCTGTACTTTAGTGTCCTTGCGATTATATCTAAATAGAGTGGAAATTGTCCTAGTTCTGCTAGACATGCAATGTTGGTGGATTGCCTTGGAATATGTAGAGTCCATTTGCAGAATTTTGTTAAGACTTGTTCGAAAGGCAGTTTGAGGACTTTTTCAAGTTTGAGTTGGAGTAAGGTTGGGTGATTTTCTGTGAGTTTAGTGTCGAGTCCCCAGACTTCACAGTTGTAGAGTAGTATTGGTTTTATTAGTGCGTGGAAAAGTTTAGTTTTCAGGTGGGTTGGGAAGGGGCAGTTTGATGTAGTTTCCTGGAGTTTAAAGAGGGCTTTAAGGGCTTTTTGTTTAAGATCGACGGTTGAGTGGGAGAAGGATCCTTTCTCATTGATGATTGTCCCTAGGTAGCGATACTGGTCACCGGTTTGGGGAGGGATGTTGTTGTAGTGGAACTTGGGTTGGATTTGTTTCTTCGATTGTATTTTTGGACTATCATAGTCTGGGATTTTGTGATGTTAACTTCGAGATGCCATATGTTACAGTACCCCCCTAGCAAGTCAAGGCTGTGCTGTAATCCTTCTTTCGATTCAGACAAAATAAGTAGATCATCTGCATATAGTAGATGTGTCAGTTGTTTGGTGTTCAGTGTAATGGGGATACATTTTGGGTCGTCAAAGGATAGGTCGTTTAGAAATATGTTGAATAATGTGAGGCTGAGATTGTCACCTTGTCGAACACCAGTATTGCTAGGAAAGGAGGGAGTAGTGACGTTGCCAGTTTTTAGAGATAAGTTGGTGGAGCTGTACATGTCTTGTATTATGTCGAAGAATTTGCCGTTGATGCTCATTCTTTGGAGTTTGAGGAGAAGGCCATCATGCCAAACGAGGTCAAAGGCCTTCTTGAAGTCAACGAAGCAGAGGTACAACTTCTTTTTATTCTTATAAACATATTTATCAATGGCGGATTTCAAGATAAAAAGCTGGTCAGTAGTACGGTGGTCTTTGCGGAAACCAGCTTGATTTTCCTTTATCAATTCATTTTCTTCAAGATAGTTAACTAATCGGGTATTGAGGATCTTGGTGAATAATTTCCCGAGGCAGCTGAGCAATGCAATTCCTCTGTAGTTATCAGGTTGTTTTTTATTTCCCTTTTCACGGGGCGATGTAGGCCCGTAGGGACTAATGGTCCTGTATTGTAGTCAGAAAAAATTGAGCAACGGCTCTGTGTCTTGCTAACACAGCAAAAGATAGAGTTCTTACACGACAAGAAAGAGGTCTGAAACTTCCTTCTTTAGATTGTCCAGGTTTCTGTGTTTTTAATGTTCGTGTATAGTTGCAGGTCTGATATGTTGAAGTTACATTTCCATTAATCTAATTTTATGCGTGTTTTCGTTCATTTTCCAGTGGCACTACTTTCGTGCTCAAAATATGTCGTCTGCTAAACCACAGATTTTGAGAGGCGCATGTTGAGTGATTTTGTGGGACTAACTCGTTCTCATTAGAAAGCGTGTTTGGGCAGTAATTTAGTATTAAATAATACCAGTATAAGTGTAATTCATTGTAGAAAACAATGGGATATTTCACTTTGCCTGTATTCATTTACATTTTCATGAAATATGTGTGTTGAGTTACAGTTTGGAATTTTCGTCATTTAAGCTTACCCCTCAAGACCCTCTGCATTATCTTTTTATGGTAAGTTTCTAAAATCCAGTGGTGGTCAAATCATTTATGTAATAATTTCCCTGTATTCAGAAATGTTTTCTTTTTATTCTACTTCTGAAATATTCATGGAATGTTGCAAGCATTTCCACCTGATCTACAGAAAGAGCTCTGCATATCACAGAATGCTGTGTTTGAAATTGTAAGGTGACAGGGGAGATAACCAAATAGAACTGTAATATACTAGGAGTGTGCTGGCATGTATAATATGATGCCATGAGAGGATGCATCCCAGCATAGCTCCAGTCCATCTAACCATGAGGATTTTACATTGTATCTCAATACTCATTTTTACCCCTCGGCCAATTTTGGCCATGGGGTATTGTCGTCTTGTAAGTCCGTCATTCGTACGTCCGTACGTGAGCGAGATAGACGGAAAACGGTTCCACTGAAGAATTCCAAATTTGGTATGCTTATTTACCTAGTCCAGGACCAGAAGCCTATTGAATTGGGACCTGATTAGGTGGAAACCTTGGCGGCCATCTTTAATTTTATGCAAAATGGATAATGATCCATATCTCGGAAACCATTCAACTGTTCAATACGAAAGTTGGTATACATCATCGATGCATCAAGCAACT
This sequence comes from Hanleya hanleyi, assembly GCA_036873755.1. Lineage (NCBI taxonomy): Eukaryota > Metazoa > Mollusca > Polyplacophora > Lepidopleurida > Hanleyidae > Hanleya > Hanleya hanleyi. The sequence continues at coordinate 2,386 of JAVTVY010036625.1, forward strand.
TTCAATGAATTACCAAACCGGCTTTTTCTGATTAGCTGGAAATCCTGGAGGCCATCTTTAATTTATGCAAAATCGATAATGATACATATCTCTGTTACCATTCAATTGTTTTATATGAAAGCTAGTATACATCATCGATGCATACAGATACTTTAAATCGGGACCTGATTGACTGAAAACCTTGGTGGCCATCTTTAATTTATGCAAAAACTTTAATGATATATATCTCTGATATCATTTAAGTGTTCTATACCAAACTTGGTATACAGCATCGATGTATCAAGAATATGTATGAATAACCACATCAGTTCCTCTGAGTGGGGAGAAGGATGGGCGGCCATCTTTAATTTATGCTAAATCATTAATGATCTCGTTCTCTGATACCGTTCAAGTGCTCGATGTGAAATTTGGTGTACATCATCGAGGCATCAAGAGACTTACGACAAATGACAGTTCTGGTTTCTCTGATTGGGCGGAAACCTTGGTGGTCATCTTTAATTTATGCAAAATCTTAAATAATGATGTATATCTCTGATACCATTTCAGTGTTCTATACGAAACTTGGTATACATCATCAATGTATCAAGAGACTTTCAATTAATAACCACATCAGTTCCTCTGAGTGGCGGGAAGGATGAGCGATCATCTTTAATTTATGCGAAATCATTAATGATCTCTATCTCTGATACCGTTCAAATGCTCGATGTAAAATTTGGTATACATCATTGATGCATCAAGAAACTTATGTAATGAATGCCGGCTTCTCTGATTGGACGGAAACCTTGGGGGTCATTCCTAATTGCAAAATTTTTGATAATCTGTATATTTGTGACTTGACTGCTTGGTGTTCCTGACATCTTGGTTCAAATTGAATACATTATGAATGTACCCAGAGCTGAGGGGTTTTCAGATGCGCAGCTTCGTATTGTTATTTACTGCTGAAGGATATTATTAGATTTCGATTATCTGAAAAAAGTGACAAATTTTACAAATATTGGTAACATGCAGTGAAGACATTATTTTATCATTTCATCAGGTTGGTTTCATAATAAATGTCTGTCCCAGCGGATTTTTTTAAAATATATATATATGTGTACAATTACACTAATGCACTAGAGATCCTTGTTGAGAGGAATGTGTGAGACTACAACTTATATGGCTCTTCGCCATGAGATGGAACATCAAAGGGTTAGTGGAATTACTCCAACAGCCTATTTTACATTTAAATAGCCCCGTTTCAGGGCCTAAGGCTCTAGTTATTCATGGCGGCCCATTTTCTCAATTTAATGAAGGTCCAATAGGGCGCAAAGGTAATAATAAGTGTGCCATAGAGACGTTCGAGTTACCACCAGGAAAATGTATTTGTCGTCGGCATAGCGGTGAGGGAAGGGAGACGCTATGAATCTTAGCTAGTAGAGTACGGTAATTACCATAGGTCTGGCGCGGATTAATTGAGCGTATATGCAACATACCAGAAATCCTAATTTATATTTATTAAATTGATGTGTTTATGTGAATATGCACCTTGTAATAAGGCAGGTAGGTCATTGTGTGCTGAAGATCTAGGTGGTGGATTATTGTAGAATTAGCTTAATGATTTTGCGAGATGTACTTTCATGTTCAGTGTTTCCATTGAATTGTCCCAGATAATTAATTGTGATCATACACACCTGATTTCAATTGAGGCTGTGATGCTTTTGATCACGTTTCATCGATATTGACTGATCATTGGACGATTATCATTTGTATATACCCCATTAGTATACCTGATGTCAGAATGCAGCTATTTGATTGGACGAACCCAGTATGCCTATGATGAGATGGTTCCTTTCAATAGTACCATCTTGACGGGGGAATTAACTCTACAGGAGGTGACCATTCTTTCAATATTACCCCGCTGACTGGGGAATTAATTCTGCAGGTGAAAGCGTGTCTAGCAGTCTCTTTCAAGCAAGATTAGACAATCGATATACTAAATCAATTATGGCTGTTCCCCCGTGATCAATCTCCCAATAGCGTCCACTAACATGACTGAGTGCGATATTTCCCAGGGCTTTGCCCTCGAGAACTATCGTCTGCAGAGGACAGTACGCTCTTAGGGACTATCGTTTCCAGAGGACAGTACGCCCTTAGGGAGGACCATCGTCTGAAACAAGGTTGAAAACGACGTTAAACGTTACCACTCGCTCGTCTTCCGAGGACACTGAAAGATTCGTCGGAACAGGCAATAATCGATAAATATACAATATATTCCCGGGCGGCTTTCTTTGTATAACCTCTTGTTTTGAATGTAGTCTGCACCTTATCCTCGGCTTTCGCAGTGTGTTTTTATTTGTCACTGCAAGTGACGGGTTTCCTGTTTAAATAAAATGAAGTTTTGATCAGCCATGATTTAGAAAGTTTCACTCCATCCTGAATACTGTTTGAAGTTGATAGATAACGAATAGCGGATGTTCCCAATCCCATTGCAACTATGTAAGGCAATAAAATATGTTTAAACTAAACTAACATGGTCATGTCCGCGGACATAACCTGCGAATTATTGTTCGCTCCACCGAACCTGGTGAAAAATGATGCCACTTTAGTTCTGAAGGGAGAAAAATCAACATGGTACGCTCTAAAAAACTAAGTGGTGTTATATTTGTTGCCCAACATTGCATTGAAGTTGAATATTGAGTTTATGGGAATTAAGTATTTGTGCGAATTCTTTGAATTCCTCTATGGCGCCCTTCTAGATACCAAATATATCATCAATGTAGCGAAGGTTTAATCGGACAATTAAGCAGAACCTTTGCTTATCAATCAGCCATGTAAATGTTAGCATAATCTGGTGCAAAGCGTATGCCCACAGATGTGCCCGTTATTTGTAAATATTGCTGATGACCGAAACTGAAATCGTTTCTATTGAGAGATATATCAAGAAGCTTTAAAATATGGTTGTGGTTCCTTGTTGGCGAAGGATGCTTGAACAGGGCTTCCGAGATAATGAAGAGAAGAACGTTGTCATCATAGCAATTGCCCGAGAAACGTTTCAAGAAGTCCGGAGTGTCGCGTACGTAACTTGCATGAGTTTGAAAGATTGGATTGAGCACATAGTCAATATATTCCGCAACTGTGGCAGTTTCACTGTCGGAGACAATTGGTCGTCCTTTAAGCATCTTGGGATCCTATTTCGACATTGACTGTCACCTGTTAGGTAATTCAAGTTCACCTAGATTGCAGGTAAACTGTTCATGGTTCGCCATAGCTGTTTTCCTGATGTACGGGCGTATTTGAATTTAAGACTTACAAGTTACCCAGTCCGGCGTCGTCGAACGCGGTAGCGTGGGTATTATTGGCCGCTGTCCCAATACCACCCCAAAAGGTATGTACACTCTCTTCCTCCCTCAGGCTTCCCTCCCTGTCTATATCAGTGGCCGAGCGTTCAGCTGTCAGTGGGTATGCTCCGAGCTCGGCCACTGATGTAGACAGGGAGGGAAGCCTGAGTGAGAAAGCAAGGGTTCCTACCTTTTGGGATAATATTGAGACAGCGGTAATTAATACCCACGATGCGGCAATCGAGAAGTCGGGCAGGATAACTTGCAAGAAACTTACATTCATTTGCGCCCCTCAGCCATGGCGATTTATGAATGATGTAGCCTGCTGTCGCTTGAAATGAAGGGCGATCCCACGCATAGGTCCATCATGAAGACCATGCGTCACATGGAAGAAAATATGGGGTTACCAGTCATAGAGGCTCTGAAAAAAATGCGATCAAAATGCTAAAACATCTGATCCAGGATACTTCGCCAATACAGTATCCTGGTCTGCCCGAAAACGCTTAGGGATGGACCAGAGCGAACATGGCCAAAGATCGACGCAACACCAAGGGCAGTTTCTCAAAGGGCGGATTCTGATTGAACAATAGTGAACACGGCCGAAGACTGAGTCTTCCTAAATGGCGTCATCCGATTGGACAATACACGGACAAGGGCATACGAGAATTGTTTGCAACTCTACCAGATTAGACAGACTCGTGTCTTCTCTTGATACACTCCAGCGTCTACATACATCGCCAAGGTCTCCTAGTCGACCCCTAAGGGTTAGCGTATAGGGCTGAAGGTAGGCCTGTCTCAATTCCGCACCCGAGTGACTGCACTTTCTCTTGTACTGATTATGTCATACTTACGTGGGCATCATACCATGACGTCACTTCTAGTCTGAACCATCCAAGCGTAGTCTACATGCCGAGAGCTTCAAGATGACACCCTGCACGCTATATTTGGACCAAGACTGGTCTCGATCGCTAAAAACGTCCACGTGCATCCCCAAGCTGCCCGCGTTCGCTAATACTCCTGGACTGCGCATGCGCGCCGTGACGTAAACCACCCCAAGCGCAGTCTACAGACCGAGAGCTTCATGGGACAACCTGTATGGCATATTTGGATCCAGGACGGTCCCTTAAACGCTCAAACACACCTCCGCGCTCCTCCAAAATTTCCACTTTCGCTAATATTCCTCTACAGCACACGCTCACACTTACGCCCTTTCCGGTCCAAACCACTAACATCGTCGTCAACATGCCGAGGGCATCAATATGGCACCCCGCGTGAACCATTTGGCATAGGATTGCCCCATCCAGACACATTTGACGGTATTTCCCCCAAAGTTTAGGGTGTAAAGTCTGAGTTACGCATTTTATTTTGTCAGTAAAATGTTAGATTTGTATCTACCCCACCCATCAGGTGATCGGCCTTAACGAGAGCTTCAAGGTGACGCCCTGTCCAGCCCCTTTGGCCCACCTAGACCCATTTGACGGGGGCTTTACCCATGTTTAGGTGTAAAGTCCGTTTTCCGCATTTTATTTTTTTAAAGAAAATCCTATAGTCCATGGGCCCAGACCAGAAATTCCACTTGTCGGTACCATCTAAGGAAACCAATCCTAGTTATGATTTTTTAATTGGTGTATATATATAGATCATATTTTGATGTGATAACCATTGCAGACTGGCAGCTTATTGGTAGTTTTCATCTCTGGAATGTACCCACCCTCCGCATAATGAAAGCGAAAAGGCAAACTCGGAAACATTCACTAATGATGCAATTGCTGTTTCCACATGGGGCTAGAATGAACTACAAACCACAAATACATGTCTGAAATGCTTTATTTATACCATCCGAATAATCCTTTCTGTCATTCCTGAAGGTAGAATTTGTTTTATGGCAGAAAGGGGCGAACAATAGGGCCTATCAAAATGTTGTTGATTATGTGATTTTCAGTACATTTTAATTTATAATATTGTCATACAAGTTCCCTGGGGAGTGCTACTGAACCGCAGTAGCCTACAACATGCACATGTTGTATGAGGAAAACATTTATGAACATTTTACAAGTTTTTACCACAGTTATAGGAATTGTCCTTCCCCTAGCCTAGTCCAAAAAGTGAAATTTATGTATAACCCAAATTTCACCACGCTACTGTGGCATGTTTATGTGTAAGAGAACGTAGAGACACTCCGGAATAAAGGAAGATAAAACACCACATCTGGAGTCTGATGTTCTTTTATATACCAGCGAATTCCAAGTACACACAATCCTGGACCAAGTCCTGTCAATACAAAGATACAATTTGTAAAGTTTGTTTATCAAAATAGGACTGGTATTTTACTTATATGATAACCATGGTGATAACAGACCAATGCGATACCATGCCTAAGATACTTCAAGTTTGTGATACGGGGAAATGCACCCTAAGTGTGATATCGAAATGGAGAATGAATATCAGAAGGAAGTACCCGTCTCCTTATCAAGGAACTAGAACTATTAATGAATGACTGGAACAATTAATCAATGACTAGAACAATTAATCAATGACTAGAACAATAACTGCATAGTGGAATTAACAATTGAGTAAGTTGACAAATAATATGACAATTCATGACTCGGCATGGACAGTGACAATGACATAATGAATACCAGAAATAGCGAATTATGACTAGAATATTCAATGCATTAATTGGTGAATCATTGCTGACAAATTAATCAAAGGACATTGACTTATTAAGTAATCATGAGGCTGACTGATAATTATTAACATGAAGTGGACCACTGACAGAATCCATCCAACAATATATGCCGAAAGCATTATTCATGTAATTTACGGTAATACATTCTTACCCCCAACTGCCACTTGGGGAGTTAGTTACACACTTCTCCAGTTACCATGGTTACACACCCTTAACCATATCATGGATGCACATCATCATCATCTGTAATATGATACAACACTGTCCACTATTATAGAGTATAATCAAATGAATTCAATGAAATCTAACCTAATCAATTTATCTAGCCAATTCAATGAAAACTCTTGTCTAATTATGTCTGAATAAAAATCTTAATACAATTATTTCATACAATCACTTGTCCAGGCTGTTTGCTATATCTACAGTTACATGTATACATATGGAGAAAGGGAGGGAACTTTGCACTGGCAAATTGCACATGTACGGCTTCACTATGCAAGCCACGCGTGCATCAAGAAATCTCTATGAAAACAACACATTTTCATCAATCCCAATATTTCATGTTATCTAATTGATTCTATTGTCATTCATTATCGCTATAATTAAATGATTCGTATCTGAATAGCAGGCAACTTCCTTTGAACTTCATACCAGTGTTACAATGTATAGCACACGTTATCGCTATGCAAGAAAACAATAAAATGCGTTCCTCAATCTGACAATCTTACAAAATTCCATAAGTTCCCGCTCTGCTCTACATTTATATCGTACATTCATAGATCAGATGGCCAAGTTACTCACATTTCTGGGCCTCCAAGCCTCCTCAGAAATCAGAAAATGTCGCATTAAATGCAGGATACAAAACGAACAAAATGGCTGAAACGCATGGTCAAGACGGAGTCACGTGATCTCTAAACATACCAACTTATTCCCTGAGCAGAAATAATTGCTCTAACAAACTTAGTATTTCATTAATACATTATTCACAAGTTATACAATCTATCAATACAGAAAATAATGTCTGAAAGACGTCTTGAGGGGCGGATTCCTAGCAGTAATACAAAACCCTAACTGCAGGCGGGAGTGGTTAAGGACTCAATTCACAAATACAATAGAGGTCCCTAATGGCCTCTACACTCCCCCGCTTGTCTGTTGTCGTCCCTGACAACATATCACCGTCGGTTACAATAAGATACAAATTAAGCCTACTGCTTAATTCCGGCTAACATCTGTACTAACAATAACTGTGTCTGGCTGATGTTCGCTAACACAATGGGATCTACGTTAGCAGCGGCTTCCTGTTCCAAGACAGACCTTGGAAGTTTGCATGGGTTACTGTGGGAACCCGCCGTGGAACGTGCCGTTCTCCGTCTGGGCATCTCAAGATCCACGTCCTCAGATTCTTCTCTGGCGTTGGCTCCAAGCTCCCCTGTTATTTGCTGACCAGGAATATCTCCGACTTCCACCTGGGTACCTTGAGCTGGGTCATCCACTGACCTAACAGGTTGCTCCGGCTCGACCTCCACAGCCTCACCAGCATCCGCGACATCACCTGCCTCAGCGGTCCCATCACTCACAACATCAGGATCCCCAGACGCATCATTTCCCGGGTCTCTGCATTCCTCAGGCGATCCCTCTGTTATTACCCAGTAATCCTCGTCATCCAACCGAACATCTGCAGGAGTGGAATGCTCCTTTTCCTCCTGTATATCCGGTGCACTCCTCGGTACTATATCAGGAACTAGCTCTCTCGAGTCCAACATCTGAGAGCGATGCACAGTTTTCTGCTTTGTGTCACCTTCCAAGTTCTCCACTACATACTGATTGTAGTCCCTTTTGTCAATTACTCTGTACGGTCTAGGGTCCCACAGGTCATGAATTTTGTGGCGGCCTTTCGGGTGACTCCTCAAAAAGACACGGCCTCCCACTGGTATCTCGGCATCCTGTGCATTCTTGTTAACTCTGTTCCTCCTTTTGAGGGCTTCACGTTCAGTGCGTTCACTGGCCATTCTAAAGGCTTCCTGCAGCTTCTGCTGATGCTCAGCAGGATCCTCCTCATGTAGGTCATTCACAGGACCTCCAACACCTAACATGGTATCCAAGGGCAGTCGGGGCTCTCTTCCAAAGAAGAGGAAGTGTGGAGAAAACCCAGTGGTGGCATGGGCGTAATTGATTAGGTTAGATTTCATTGAATTCATTTGATTATACTCTATAATAGTGGACAGTGTTGTATCATATTACAGATGATGATGATGTGCATCCATGATATGGTTAAGGGTGTGTAACCATGGTAACTGGAGAAGTGTGTAACTAACTCCCCAAGTGGCAGTTGGGGGTAAGAATGTATTACCGTAAATTACATGAATAATGCTTTCGGCATATATTGTTGGATGGATTCTGTCAGTGGTCCACTTCATGTTAATAATTATCAGTCAGCCTCATGATTACTTAATAAGTCAATGTCCTTTGATTAATTTGTCATTCATTATCGCTATAATTAAATGATTCGTATCTGAATAGCAGGCAACTTCCTTTGAACTTCATACCAGTGTTACAATGTATAGCGGATTGGGCTTCCGGTTCCGGTTGGCGCTGTTTTTTAAATCTTGTTGCTCCGTAGGAAAGTCGAATTTCATTATAAAACCGGACTAGGTGTGCTAATTAGCCAATACACAGGGTATTTTAAGGCCCTCAGCTACATTTAGGGAAAGTTTCCAGGCACTGTCTAGGTCTGTTTGTGTTATCCAGCGGTGTTTGAGCATCGGTGAATGCGTCAGCGAGAGTCCGCCATCTTGTATCATAATCATGGGGGCCCTGGACAAGACTCTCCCATACTCAAATGGCTCCCCGGTGAGTGACTTACCATCTTCGTCGGACCTTTCAATAGAGAATCCTGAGGAAGTCCTGCATTTTGATCTTCTCAATGCCAAGCAGCATATTTCAGCTTTACAGTTACTCAATGATGAACTTCAAGAACTTGTAGCTGAGAAAGATGGCCTGATCGTGTGTCATGAACTTTCAATAAAAAAACTCACTTTTGATCATGAGGAGTCAATGAAAAATCGTGATGAGCAACTCGCTACAAACACGTCAGAGCTGACACTTGTGATTAATGATCTCTCTCACAAACTCTTGAAAACAGAGGAGTCGCTTACAATAGAGAAGGGTGAAAATGCCCGCCTGCGGTCCAAAACTGACAAACTCTTGAAAACGGAAGAGTTGTTTGCAGTAGAGAAGGCTGAAAATGCCCGCCTGCGGTCCAAAATTGACCAACTTGACAGTGAATCGTGTAAACTGCACTCAATTGTTAAGGAGTCTCAACAGACAATCAAATGTCAAAATGAGGAGATAGCCCTGGTTGCTAAAATGCTGAGCAAGGTTAAGGAGGAATCCGCAGAAGATATGCAAAAACGAGTTAACATTCAAAACAAGAAACTCTCTTTGAAAGACAAAGAAATAGATATTTTACAGGAAATGAATGCTAAGCTTGTAAATGAGAAACGTACACTCATGAATGAAATGTCTGCAATGCAAGCTGATGTTGGCAAAATATCGAACTTGACACAGAGTCCCCTATCAGAATCTACAGGTATCCTACCTACGCTCCACCCTGCATCACCTGCTCAAACACGTGTAACTCCAACCTGGTTAAGTGAGCCTCCTCCTCCTCCTCCTCCCAGATCATCGCCACAGCCAAATAAAACCCTGCTGATAGGTTCCTCAATCCTCAAGCATGTCAAAACTAAAGGCTTGAGTGAAGATGTTCATGTCCGCACACATAGGGGGGCAGTAGTCAAAGACATTCAATATCACCTGGAGAACATGGATCTCTCCTGCTATTCCTCTTTAGTACTTCTTTGTGGGGGAAATGATGTGAATGATGGAAAGTCAACTACCCAAATCATAGAAGACTATCGTCAGCTACTCGGTGCTATCAAACAAAAAACAAGGGTGAATGTCAAGGTGTCTGGTCTTCCTCCGAGACGTGACGCGGATGTGAAAGAGCTGAATCTAGCCCTTCAACAACTATGTGCAGATGAAGTTCTCGATTTCATAGAGCAGTATGACTCATTCGTTGCTCTAAATGGAAAGCCAGTCTCCATCCTACTGGCAACAGATCAGATTCATCTCTCTCTGAAGGGCACAGCCCAACTACTTCAAACTATCCATGCAGCCATCCCTATTATCAAGGAGAAGTCACGTGATGGGCCAAATCATCGCCCTTATGACCAACCAAACCGTACACGTCCTTATGACAAGCCCATTCATGCACATCATAACTATGACGAGCTAAACCGTCCACATCGTCCTTATGACAAGCCATTCCATTCATTTCATCCATATGATGAACCAAACCATTCACCTCGTCATTATGATGAGCCAAATCATGCATATTCCCATGATGAGTTTGACCATTCGGGCTACCAAAATAGGTCAAAGTCTTGGTCTGGCCCTCGATCTTCTCAAACACGATCCCAGAAATGTTATTTTTGTGGTGAAGAGGGTCATTTGGCTTCCAGCTGCAGGCATGAACGCAGGTTGCAGTGCCGTGGGTGCTCTAAATTTGGTCACAAAATAAAAGACTGCTATGCCAATCGCAAATATCACTAGGTCATTGGCTATGAGGGTTTGGCCGTAAACACATCTAATGTGTTTGGTATACTAAGTCAGCTGTGTGCAAACTGTGACTCTTTCTTAGACAGCTGCATTTGTAATTCATTGTTCAATCAACCTGTTTCAGTGTTATCTTTGCAATGTAATATCTCTCCAGTTTCATCCCTGGTGTATACTGATGATGCCGTTTTATGTAGTGCTACATGTACTTGTACATATTTGGAACCAAATGCTACCATGCTTTCTCCATATACTAATGTTACTGTACCAAAATCTAATGTAACCGATATCGGTGACTGTAGTTTTTCTTCAGAAGGTGCTGATGATTGTATTAATATCTTGTGTTGTAGTGCTATTGATTCGAATCTCAATGAACTTCCTCTTGTTGCTTCCTTACAAAGCGCTTCTGATCATACATTTACCACTGATTCTGTCATAAGTACTCCTACGGATTCCATACAATGCTCTAGTAGTACATGTACCATAGATTCTGTCAAATGTACTCCTAAGGATTCCTTACAATGTTCTAATAATACATTCACCATGGATTACCCACAAAGTACTCCTATTGATTCCATAAAATGCTCTAGTAGTACATGTACCATAGATTCTGTCAAGTGTACTCCTAAGGATTCCTTACAATTTTCTAATAATACATTCACCATGGATTACCCACAAAGTACTCCTACATGTCATATTGATTCCTTACAATGCTCTAGTAGTACATGTACCATAGATTCTGTCAAATGTACGCCTAAGGATTCCTTACAATTTTCTAATAATACATTCACCATGGATTACCCACAAAGTACTCATATTGCTTCCTTACAATGTCCTAGTAGTACATGTACCATAGATTCTGTCAAATGTACCCCTAAGGATTCCTTACAATGTTCTAATAATACATTCACCATGGATTACCCACAAGGTACTCCTATTGATTCCTTACAATGTCCTAGTAGTACATGTACCATAGATTCTGTCAAATGTACTCCTAAGGATTCCTTACAGTGTTCTAATAATACATTCACCATGGATTACCCACAAAGTACTCCTATTGATTCCTTACAATGTCCTAGTAGTACATGTACCATAGATTCTGTCAAATGTACTCCTAAGGATTCCTTTCAATGTTCTAATAATACATTCACCATGGATTACCCACAAAGTACTCCTATTGATTCCTTACAATGTCCTAGTAGTACATGTACCATAGATTCTGTCAAATGTACTCCTAAGGATTCCTTACAATGTTCTAATAATACATTCACCATGGATTACCCACAAAGTACTCATATTGATTCCTTACAATGTCCTAGTAGTACATGTACCATAGATTCTGTCAAATGTACTCCTACGATTTCCTTACCATGTTCTAGTGGTACCTGTACCATAAATTCGTTCAAATGTACTACAGATTTCTTACAATGTACTAGTCATACAAGCATTATTGATCTAGTCAAATGTACTACTGATTCTCCTCAATGTTCTAGTCATACATGTACCATTGATAACTCCCAATGTACTCCTCCAGATTCCTTACATTGTTCTAGAAATACATGTACTCTAGATCCTGTTGAATGTCCTACCAGTTTCTTGCAATTTTCTAGTAGTACATGTACCATTGATCCTGTTGGATGCTCAAGTGATTCCTTGCATTGTTCTGGTAGAATAATAGATTCTGTTGAATGTTCACCTGCAGAATGTTTACAGTGCCCCAGTGGTACTTGTACTGATGAGTCTCACAAATGTAATAATAGTCCGAGTGATTTCTCAAAATGTGTTAACTTAGCTCCCCTGGATAATGGCTTCCATGGTTCCTATGGTAGTATTTACCTAATAGGCACAATGTCTATCTTTATATATGTGATTGGCATCATTATTGTATGTAATTCTAACTCCTGTGACTGGGCAAGTTCCTCTTTTAACAGTAGTAACCTATTTCACTTAAGTCGGAAAGGTCTGAAGATAGTGCAGCACAACATACAGCACCTCCTTCCTAAGCTAGATGAACTGAAATTTACCATTTTCCATCCTGATAACCTTTTTGATATCATCTGCTACACTGAAACTTTTCTTACTTCTGTCACTGCTGACTCAGACCTCAACTTAGATGGTTATACCATAGATAATCTCCGTAAAGATCGGGTGGATCAAGAAGGTGGTGGCATTCTCATTTACATGTCTACATCAATATCATACTCCAGGAAGTCTGACTTGGAAATTAGTAACATCGAGTCTATGTGGCTGGAAGTTCAACGTGGTAAAGAGAAACCCTTTTTGCTCTGTACTGTATATCGCCCCCCAAAATCTCTGATTCATTGGTATGATCTCTTTGAAGCTGAATTGGCCAATGCACTCTCCACCAACATGGAAGTTATTATAGTTGGAGACCTTAACATAGATTACCTTTTACCCAATTCCTTACCGCCACGATGGAAAACTATCACAGTTACACATGACTTGAAGCAACTTATCACTGAACCCACAAGAGTCACCCCTACCTCCAAATCCTGTATAGATCATGTATATACTAACCTACCCTCCAACATTATTGAAATCAAAGTACCTCAATATGCTATAAGTGATCACTACCCAACATGTTTTATCAAAAATAATCATTGTAGAGTCCCAAAACGCAGACATGTCTACCTTTCGTATCGATGTTTTACTAAATTTAATGAGGAAGATTTCTTGAAGGACCTTGCCACAGCCCCTTTCTCATGCATTCAATCTGAATCAGATCCTGACTTAGCCTTGAAGGCTTGGTATGCCATCTTCAATTCTATCATAGATCGACATGCTCCAAAGAAAACTAGACGAATTAAGTACTACAAGCAGCCAGAATGGTTTAGTGCTGAGATTAATGATGCTAGGAAGAAAAGAGATTATTTCCATCGACGCAAAGATAAGGACAACTACCAACTTTGGAGAAACAAAACTAAAAGTCTCATTGAACTCTCAAAATCCAATCTCATAAAATCTGCTGTAGAAAATAAGACAAAACCGAAGGAACTTTGGAAAATGATTAATAAGCTCAGCGCTAAAAACTCTGGGGTAAATTATCCTACCAAGCTAGTAACCGATGATATAGAAATAACAAACACAACAGAAATTGCCAATACTTTGAATAACCACTTTATTGACACCATTAATGGTCTTCAAGAATCCAATAACCATGATTGC
>JAVTVY010036626.1:0-16683 GCA_036873755.1 Hanleya hanleyi
TGGAGTCACCGATGAGTTTGTCGCTGAGAAAAATATCCACCTGCTGAAACATCGAGTGCAGCCAGAGATTCGTCGGGCCCCCCGTTGCTTGGTCAGCGAGTCTGGTGCCAGCTCCATTGACCACCTTGGCTTTCACATACAAGTAGGTATGGGCTAAATCCACATAGGCCGTATCCGCATTACTGATGGTGAACTCGATGGGTCCGGTTTCGTTGATGCTGGAGAGCGGGAGATGCTCCACCCATAATCCTTGTTCGACAGTGGTTTGTGTGGGCGGCACGGTCCACAAATCAAATTCACTGTTGGTGGAGGGGCAGGACTCGGCGTGGATTAAGGCCATGTTTTAAGAAAAGATATCCCGGGTCTTCTTGGATGTGCGTCGTCGCGGGATCGGTCGTCGACTGGTGCGTGGTCTCCGTGGGGCAGCTCTTTTATTCCCTACGGTGCGTTGTGCTTTGGCCACCAAGACGCCTCCCGCTTCTTTGGCCCGTCGTTTCAAGGCTTGTCGGGGTGCCGTACCCCCAAGACATCACCGGCCACTTGCAGTCCACTGCGTACCGCTTGTTTGCCGATTGCTTTCACCCCACGCGTCACCAAGGGCAGGAACGTTTTCACAATGCTGCCGAGTATGTTCCCCAGTCCATTTCCTCGTTGCATGCGTGCACCGCTAAAGACCGGAAAGCCACCCCCGGCCTGTTGGGCATAATAGTCGGCATAGCTGCGTGCATCGCACTCGTAAGGTACTTTCATTATGCGAAGTGGGGAGCACGTGCTTGTCGAAAATGAAGTGTCAGCACCACTTTTCCTCGTTCGAATGCCACCGCTCGTCCCGTGTCATCTCTTATATCCACCGTGATCGTGTTGATATCGGTATGTCGTACGGGCAGGTACATGATATGGTTGAAACTGTGGGTGACCTGATCGCCATACGTCTTTTTAATGGGGACCACCCGTAACAGAGGTGTGTTGATATCGCCCACGATAGACGTAGAGTCCGTACATACCCGACTTCATATCCATCGGCATCTCGCCATGGTGTTGGTTGGGACCAGCGAACGTCTGTAGATCGAAACCCAGCATTTGCTGTAGTGTAGGACTGAGTTTCACATTCACGGTATCGGTGACGGTAAGCTGTGCCTTGTCGTTGTGTACGTTGACATCGAAGAACACGTTTCTCTTGAAGCGCAAGGCTATCAGGCGTGTTGCACTATCCGTCACCCCCGTAGCGCCTTATCATGCATCAGTCTTGACAGCCCACCCATGAACTCTTTGGGGGTATCGTATTGGCCTTCGGGCAGGGTGAGCCGGGTGTTTTTGCCTTCGTAGGTGCCCTCGTACCACACTTCATTGGCTCGCACGTTGTACCACGAGTAAGGGTATTGGACATCCACGAGGGCACATTCCCACCGGCCAGGTAAATGTAACGGTTGCGGTAACTGGGTGACGTACTTGGCCACAGTGTTGTCAGGAAACACATCCAGCGAACTGTTACTGGGTAGGGTCAGGTAAAACATGGCGACTGAGCTGTCCTGCTGCTGCTGTTGGTTTTAATAGGTCTTCCAGGCCTTGGGCGGTTGTGTGTGGCGTCGTGTTCGTCGCGGTGACTTGCTACGTGTCACGGCTCTGGAGATGTGGGGTGTCTTGATCAAGGGTGCTTTTTTATAGGCGCGAAAAGAAAGTGCCCGTTGTGGTGGTGTTTTGGGGGGTGACTCCGGTTCCCATTCGGCTTCCCAAGAAGGTAGTGGGCCACTCGGTGATTGCTGAGTTTGCTGCATAAAGTCCCAGCGGTGGGGTTTCCCCACCAATTCCTGTGGTACATGCATGTCTTTCAAGCCTTGAGCGAAGACCTCCCATCCTCGAGGATCGGTGTGCGATCTGCGTTGACGCATCAGATCATTCACTAAATCCGTCATGTGTGTCCCGGGGACCACCTGATTCTGTACCAGGAGTTCGCCTTTATCATTCCAAGTCATGTTAGGATTCTGTTTCATCCGTTGTAATACCAGGCCAGCTTGTTTCTTGAACGAGGCAGGTACACTCTTCAGCACTTCGTCTTCCACCCACTGTGGGGCTGTGGAGGCTACCTGACCCGGCTGTTGGAGCGGTACTGAGGTCAGCGGTCTGTCACGTGGTGGTGGTGGTGGTGGTGGTGGTGGTGGTGCTGTTGCTGGGGTAGACAGGGTTTTGTATTGGTCCATGAACGTCATGTACCGTTGAAGCGTCTCATTGTACTGTTGTACTTTCTCACTGTCGCTTAACCCCGGTCTCTGTAAGATCTGTTGCATCTCTCCATCGAGGCTGTTTATGGTCTTCACCGTAGGTGGGACAGGGTAGGGTGATTGGAGGTTTTGCAGGAACCGTAGTTCGACGAGGACCATTTTTTTCGTGTGGTTCATTGTCGGCCGAAGAGTCCACCCAATACTGGACCCAACACGGAAGCGGCCAACGGTGCTAAGATGGCCCCGAGAAAGCCGCCTTTCTGTAACACCTTTTTCTTTGTGTTTGAGGGACCCGCTTGTGGACTAGGGTTCGGAGACCTGTCTTATGCTTGGCCAACTTGGTCTTCTGAGCCGGAGTCAGTGGTACGTTGCCTTTTAACAGGTTGTACCCGACCTCGCACAGACAGCGTACAAGGTCAGGGTCCGCACCGCGTGCAATGGTTCGGACTAACTCGGGTGGGGCCGTCTTCAATACACGGAGCGTGGGAGCGTGCTTCCGTACTCGCGCAGACATCCTGTACAACTAATGCTAGAACCCACAACGCTGCCCTTTTTATCCACCTCACAGACAAAGTCAACCCTGCTGTGGTTTTCATTCTTTTTATTATTCCCCATCATCAAACACACAGACCCCAGCTGGAGGCGCCACTGTGGGTGTGTTCTCATTATTTTTGCATGTACACGTGGTGGGTCTCTCCGGGAAAGATGCCGGTCCGTAGTCGAAGGTGGTCGGGAGTGGCTTGCTTGAGGTCGAAGAGCATATACCCGTGCTGAGGGGTTGTGGCATCTTTGAAGGCTTCCAACGCAAACGGTGTGCGGCCGGGAAACATCTGTCTCGCCAGGTGCAGCAGTTGAGTGGTATCTCTCGGGCTTTTGAAGACCACCAGGTAGTGGGCATTTAAGCTGATATTCCGATGTTCTTTGTTTTTACTGAACAGATTCTGCACAATGTAGATGATGCTGAGCCGTCGATGATGGCTGCCTTTGGTAAAGAGTTGGGTGACCCGCGCATCCGTCTCCGCCATGAGATCATCCAGAACCACCAAGGTGTCGGGTTCCAAATCGGCCAGGTTAGGTAGGCGTTCCACGAACGTGATGTGGGGCATTGCTGCATACGCTTCTGCCATTCTCCGTAACACCACACGACTCTGGCAATGGGTGGAGTGATCATGCTGTCGGCGTGTTGAAGGAGCTTCCTGACGAAGTGCGTTTTGCCGGAGCCCGTCGGTCCTGCGATGACGCAAATGAAGGGATGCTGCCACCGAGGGTCCATGGTTTGAGGTGTATCCGTTGTCGTGGTAACACGCTCTTGTAAATTTCGTACGAGTGAACTGGAGTGGTGGTGGGTACAACGTCGGTCGTCGTTGTCTGTTCACGTTCAGAGATGGTGCTGGGGATGGGTACAACGTGGGTGGTCGGTTCACTGTGAGGGATGAAATCCGGTGGGTCTTGAGACGTAGTAGGTGTACTTGGTGTAGGTGTAGAGCTCGACGTGGCTTGTACGCGGGGTGTGGTGGTGGTGGCGGTGGTGGTGGTGACTGGGCTCGATACGACTGGTGCTCTCTGTAGACCCGTTTCGCTGGTGCCTGGTGTTCTCAGTTGGTTAAGTAACGTGCTGACATAGGCTACGTCGTAAAACACACCTCCGTACAACACACTCAGCAGGGTTAGCAATAGCACCCCAAAAGACCACTTGCGCTTTGCGCGTTTTGCGAGACGCTGTCTTCAGAGGCAGCTGCTGTTGGTCCATAGCACTGTGGTCGGATGTGGAATGAAGGAGGACGGCAGTGGTGTCTGGTTTTATAGTCGTTTTACCTGGTTGGCCGCGACCCAGGAATTGAAGGAACTGGGCCAGCCTTGCCATTTTACGAAATGAAACAGTTTGCCACGTCGACGTTCCGTTTTCAAAATCTGCTCCACCGTGTAGTAATCTTGCTGTGTTTTTACAACAGGCTGTAATTCCGTGTCGTAAAACGTCCCCAGCAACGTTTCCCCTTGGAGATCTTCCAGTTCATAGACTCGCCGCTGTCGGGGTAGGCGCCGTTTAATCAGGAAGTGCTCATCGCTCCAGTTGGGCAAGTAACTCTTCTCGAACTTGCCCTTGACTTTACTGATCCGTACAGGGTCCCCGACCTTGTACACCGCCTTCGTCGTTCGCCGCGATGGCCTGGGGTACAAGACACGCCGGACTTGGGCTTCATTGCGTTGGGTCACGGTAATGGGGGCTCTCTCTATACTTCGATGATAGGCTCGATTGTAACCCCTCACCAGTTTCTGGAGAACATCGATGTACCGCCTTGTATTCTTATAGGTGAAATATTTATACATGCGGCCTTTGAATGTCCTGTTGAACCTCTCCACCACGGAAGCCTTGGTCTCGTTGTACGTATGGAAGAAAAACACCTTCTGTTTCTTGAGAAAGGCTTGGAACGGTCTGTTGAGGAATTTCGTGCCTTCGTGGGTTTGCAAATACGAAGGTTTGCGCCCGGTCTTGAAGATGTCTTTGAACGCCGCTATGAGATTTGCCCCCGTTTTCGTCCGGATGGGTACCACCCACGCATACTTGGATAGGATATCGATGCACGTCAAGATATACCGATCCTCATCGTTGTGTTTGGCAAAGGCGCTCATATCCACCAAATCCGCTTGCCACTGGGCATCTATTCCTCCCACGATGACCCGGTTCCGTAGAAAATGGCCACGGACAGATCGATGTAAGGTATAGGTGTCTTGTTTTCTTAACCAATCTCGGACTTGGGCACGTTGTATCCCCTGGGGTTTGGCCGCTCGATAGAGAGCCGACAATGCACCATAGGCCGCCGGACTGTCGGGACTGTAGTATAAGTTATCCAACACCTTCTCCCAGCGCTTCATGGTGACACAATGATGATGCACCCTGGCTCTATCGTTTATTTATAACGGGTATATCTTGGGCCGGAGTTTCTTTCTGATTTTCTTCGTGGACTTCCACAGTGGCCATGGTCAATGACCAGTCCAACTCGTCTGATGACCGCTTGATAAGCACTTCATCCACATCCACCACGGCATCTTCCAATGCAGACCATAGATCAGGGTGAAGCGTAAAATGCACTGTACCTCCATCTAGCCGAGCCAATTGAGCAAAGAAAGGGCCGCGTCGGATGTACACATCGTGACACAAGTGGATGAGGTCGCCGTCCAGTTCACCAGACAACACCCGTTTGAATTTGGTCCAGCCCTCCTGGGACAGACGAATGTGAGCCGGGCACGGTTGTGTAGGGTCCGTGTCTCCCACCACCTCCTCCATGATATCGACCTTATCCGCATACACGTGCAGGAAACCCTCGGGGGTCAAGCTGAAATACGCCAGTACTATATGCTCCGTCATGGTCAGTACGTGAATGGTACCAGATTTCACTGTCTCTCGTATTCATAGGGAGAACCCCGTGAGATCAAAGGATCAGGTGGTCATGTCATTGGGCTGACTGAGTCTAGCGGGGTAATCAATGGCATCGTCGTCGGGTTCATGTAGTTGTTTATGGGGTTCAGCCATTGGCCCCGCGGCTTCATCACGGATTTTTCTTCTTCTTCATCGTTCTGGCCCGTCATGTGTGTGTGGGTGGCTTCATCAGGTGACACTGTCATTCCAGCCTCTGCGCATTCTATACATATAGTATTTTCTCCATCCGCTTTTTTTTTCATTAGGTTCATCTAGTGCGTGTTCGATAGCACGAGCCCATGCCAATTGGTGGGGTGATCGATCGTCGGGTATAAATAACTGGTCCACCAGAGGGCCTATTTTCTCCAAGGCTGACCACAGAGAGGGAGTTAGGAGGAAACTTCGAGCCGGCTCTGGGTAGCGTCCCACCCGTGGGTAGAGCGCAGTATGGTATACGTAGTTGGCCTTGTCCAGGTGGATCAGGTGTCCGTCTAACTCTCCGCTCAACACCCGTTGAAACTTAGTCCAGCCATCACGCTCTAGTGTCACCCTATCCGATAGAGTCTCAGCGTGCTCAAAGCAAATATTTCCACAATCTTCGACCAGGGTCACTTTAGCATCATACACGTATAACTTCACATTGGGTGTAAGCGTCAGGATGGCTTGGAGTGATGACATGCTTCCTCTAAATGTCGAAGGGAGAATGACACACACTCTGTCTCATCCCTCGTATTTATAGTGTCAATACCACAGCGCCAGGGTGAATAGAGCACAGACTAGTATGAGGCCAACCAGCCGGCGCTGGCTCCGGCGTGAGCGCTCCTGGTCCATAGCGCGAGCATCAAGGATGGCTGTCATAGTCCAGTAGTGGTGAGTGATGGCACGCCTGTCCATCGAGTGCACTCTGTGGAGGACCGCTTCTGTGAACTCGTTCAGGATCTGGCGTCGTCCCTCGTTGTCGTGGCCATCTGCAAACATGGATCGGACCACTGCTCGGTAACCCGTGAATGAATTCACCACGGTGGCATACTGTAAAATGCGAGTCGCATGGGGCTTGATCTCCGCCATGGCTCTGTAGAAATGTAGGTGTGGGATCCAGAGGGACATGTTTTATAGACCAGATGGAGCTCTACGGGTATAGTCCGTGATACGTACTATTCTGATGGGTTAGTCCAAAAAAGGGAACAACAACAACAACAACAACAACAACACAGATTACAGATCAATCCTTTTATTATGCGTGAACAACATAGAAATGCATGTACTGACCTGTCTGTGGGAGGTTTCCCACAATGGCGTTCACCTTCGCGTCTTTTCGTGTACGTCCGTGTCTTTCGTTAAAGTCCGTGTATCTTCGGTAAAGTCCGTAGGCATTGGGCAAGGAAGCTTTTTCCCGAGACCGAATCACCGCCAGACATGACTGCATCACCGCGGATGAATACATTCTTGCACTCACTCACACCACAGGTCGAGTGAGGTATCAAAGTGAAGCTTAGGTGAAGGAGCATCTAATGGACTGGGTGGGGTTGACATATCGATAAAAAATGGATATGACCTTGAACTGATCACGTGACCTCCCCGTGATGACAAATACCCAGAACCAAGTCAGTACATGCATCCCATAGTCCCAGGTCACACCCGATTCACGCAGACCGGAAGTGACGTCATACACCTGCGCACAACCGTGATGGAAAAACCCAGAACCAAGTCAGTACATGCATTCCATACAGGCAGAATGCAGGCAGGCAAGCAAGGCAGGGATGCAGGCAGGCAGGCAGGCAGGCAGGGAGACAGGTCAGGTCAGGTAAGTCAGATTGAATACACCCCTTTCCCTAAAAATGGACTCCTTTTATACGTTTTTCTATCCACTCCTAAAAATCGACTGCTTTTATACGTTTTCCCGGTGAGTGGGTGGGTTCAAAATGGCGGACCCTTATTTTACACACACAACACCAAAAGCCGCCATTTTAAACCCACCCACTCACATCCCAGGTCAAATCAGTGCACCTGAGTGAGTGGGTGGGTTCAAAATGGCGGACTTTCAACGTCCCAGAGAAAATAACCGGCCACCATTTTGAACCCACCCACTCACATAGCACTCAATCACCCCGGTGAGTGGGTGGGTTCAAAATGGCGGACCCTTATTTTACACACACAACACCAAAAGCCACCATTTTAAACCCACCCACTCACATCCCAGGTCAATCAGTGCACCCAAGTGAGTGGGTGGGTTCAAAATGGCGGACTTTCAACGTCCGCCATTTTAAACCCACCCACTCACATTAAAAAAAATTAACTCACGTATGCGAACCCCCCCTATGGCAACCCAAAAATTAACTCCGCGCATGCGCAGTGAGACGCAAAAGACTCGTTTTACTCTTTATATACTACTCTCGTGCGTTGCTTTCACAGCTGAATATGACCTAACGGTCTAACCATGTGCTCTGTAACTTCTTTTGACAGGAATGACGTTGCAGATTGGAAACGATTGGTGTAAAGAATTCGGATTATGGATATCAGGATACGCCCCCGCCATCCAGGTTAGCCAAATTGGCCGGTAGATGTAATTGTGATTATGTGTTTTCACTAATGAACCAGTAATACCTCATTTCCTTGTGGGTATATCTTTCTTGTATTTCTATATCATGTAAAACATGTATACATGAAACTTTGTAATCATGGCTGTACAGCCATTGAATCACCTGTTTCTGAATGGAAAAATCAATATATCGTGTTAAATGACACTGCATCATTATACAAATCCGTCTCTCTGCAGATGCATTTTATGTTGAAATAATTTTTAAAACGGTAATCGTGCAAAAATATACGAACAAATATTCTGCCCATCTGCGAAAACGTGGTTTCCTGATAAGCGGGCAAAATATTCGAACTTTATTTAGCATGAGTGGCGTTATTAGCACTAAGGTTAGTCTCAATCAAGGCCCAGAGAGTGTGTTAGTAAAATAGTTAGTAAAAGTGAATGTGATGATTTGATAGCATATTATTAGTAGCAAACGTTTGTCTAAGGCACTGTAATAAGGATCGTCTCCGTTCTTGATTGTTCAAACTAATTTGTTTATGTGAATGGTCATTTCCTTGTTTGATTAAACAGCCCCTGTGTGAACAGCACGTTTGATGTTGGGTAATATTGAGTAATATTGGGTCAAATTGGGTAAAATTTCAATTTCGTTAATATTATTAAGGACCTTTGAAATTTGAGAGTTACCTGTGATTTTACCATGCAAAAGGGTATAACATGTTTACAGTATTATCATAAGTAATGTCACGTTGAATTGAGAGTTGATGTTTGTTGAGTATAGCTGGTAAATGTTGGTACACTACAGGGGAGCTAACAAATCCCGAAAGGTCGAGGTTTTACTGTGTTTGGTGCCTCTCTATCAAAAAACATGGTCCAATCTTTTTTCTTCCTGTGTATTAGAATGGGTTTATGATGGGCATTTTCAGTGTAGGGTGATTAACATAATTTATGTGCTACTTCCAGATGGTCCAGAAAATAAGATTGCTGTACAGGCTAGATATTGTGTATCAGAAATAAACAAATCTAGGGAACAAAACTGAATTCCACTCTCCTTGTAATTCTTATATTCATCTGATGTCATTTCTGCAAAATACTGGTACTCTCTGAAGATTGCAGGATATGGAGTTAAGTTTGTAATGTTTGATTATTCAAGAGAGTTGTTTTTTGTTTGTTGGTGGAAGTGCAATATCTTTAATACGATGCACACGAACCAGTCTATTATAACCCGACAGGTATTATAACCCGAAAGGTTATCTTCAGCCTGATATAAAGATGCCATCTGATACTAAAATATAAGAAGGATGCCTGGTGACACAAGAAGATTGGGTCTGTATTTGATAGTTGAAATTTTGGACATTTTGCATCCAAGATCTAGGTAATTTCTTCTCCAAAACTAGCACGTTTGAGACGGAGATAGTTTTGGAGTAAAAATTTAGTAGCTAACAACCTATCCGATGTGATGTCAATGATCAATTGTAAATTTTGCACTCTCTGCACACTGGTAGCAAAAATAAAACGTTAAATTGCAATATGGCTCTCGGGTGTAATTTGCAGTTGACTAATTAAGTTGCTATTGCTATTTCAGTCGAACTCACAAGGATTTCCACTAATTCCGAACTAGCCTGAAAGCGTTCTAAAAGATAGTCAGTATATCTTGTTCGATAATTGAGCTTCCGACAATAAATTGTTTTCCAATTGTTCATGCCGAAATGTATTATCCCCGCTGCGTGTTTCTAAGATGTCTATCCTATCTGCAAATTGTTCGAGTTCACTTAGAGTAGCGACCCCAACTAGGGAATGAGCTGCTGACCCAACAAACTCAAAGGGCGCTCTATCCTCTGTCGAGTTAAAGGCGTCGTGGAAACTCCAAAACATCCAGTCGTTCTTGTGAATTTGACCGATATGTTTTTTATGTGTTCCAATATTTGTAGTAATTCAAGTTCATATTTCAAGCCTTGATACAGATACGCGCACATTTTCCCATGGGGGCCTTGGATATTAACGCATTCAGAAGACATTTTTGCTGACAATATCGACGAGGACCAGCTACGCTCGTAACTTTTAAAAGGCCCAAGCTCTATGCGACTTCTTTGTGTCATTCAGGATATCGAAGTCTTTAACGACTGTATCACTTTCTTCTAGCCAAACAAATTTCTCAAATCTATCCTCGGATACGTCGTAAACAGCGCACAACATAATATGCCGTCGCACATCATACATGTTTTTTTAACTATCCACTGCTAACCGAATGCGTTATAAAGTTGAGAGACTGGTAAAGTGTTTTTCATTCCTTTCATATCGGCCTATTTATATCTGATGTCGGAACCAGCGATTTGTTTCGTTACATCATCGCAAATTATTTCTGCTCTAGCCACCATCAATCCATTCTCAAACTATCGTGTTCTGAAAATTACCCAAACCCAATTAATCATCTTCCGTTATTCATATGCTGGACAATCAATGATTGGTGCCTTTCTTCACCACGTCCAGGGCCAAGAGTATCCTTCAAACAGAAAACAAAATAAATAGGGGAAAAAGTGTAATTTTACAGACAGTAGACGAAATTCGTTTCGGGTGCTATAATACTTACAATGTATATATAGGAATGTCTTTCTGAAGTAATATGCGGTTACATATCTTGGTACTCTAATAAACTAATATTTTTCTTGTTGATATGTGTATTTTGATGACAAATAACATGTATGTAGGGCAAACATTTATGCGTTTATATTTCATATGAAAAAAAAATGATATAAAAAATAAATATGATATCCCACAAATGGGATACTAATTGTGCACACCTGTTGGCTGACCTGTATCTGTTCTCTTATGAATATGACTATATGCAGGCGCTTTCAGAAACCGATCCATTCAAAGCCCGTTCCTTCTCATTCACCAAACGCCATATAGACGATCTTCTCGCTATGGATAATCGCTATATAAATGACGCAGTGAAGGATATATATCCATCTTCACTGGATTTGAAGGAAACTACAGATAACCCTACAGGCACATCATATTTAGACCTATATCTCTACAAAAATGAAGTGGCATTTTCTCTCGTCGACTTTATGACAAAAGAGATGATTACAATTTCGACATCGTAAACTATCCCTTTCTGGACAGTAATATTCCAGTGGGACCTGCATATGGCGTATATATATCTCGCCTAGTAGCATTTGCTAGATCCTGTGTTAATTGTGACGATTTCAATCAACGTCACAAAACATTGTTGCAGAAACTTATAAAACAGGGATATTTCTCCAAGCGCCTCCACTCAAAGTTTCTCAAATTTGGCGATACATATCGCACGCTGATAGCAAAATACGAACGTAGCGTACAAGATCTATGGCGTTACGTTTCGTAACTTGTGTCTAATTTCGCTTAATCCGGGACTAGGGGCCGTATGAACCCATGTACTTCTAGATCCTCATGGCGCTCATATGAACAGTCACAATCAAAGCGTGACTGAGATACATCATATTCTAGATAACGACTTTAGAACGATTATTATGGATTGAGAATACTGATCAGCGATACGGATTTTATATGTTTGGAACATCATGATGTCTTGTCGGCATCATTGAAAACTGTTGACCGCTTCTCTCTTGCGGGAAACTAGCCTATGTTTATGTATACTATGATTGCCTTTTTTGAATTTGGTGCTAATACTGTTATATGGATATGGAATAGGTCTTTGGATTATGGACGCGGATATTCTTCAATGGACGACGGCTGAATTATGAATGACGGACTAGACGCGTGTATTTCTATCACGTTTGTTTGCGATCGAAAGATCTTTTTCTACATTCTATATTTTACATTGAGAGTTCTTGTTAATATATGGAAAAAACAATATTTTCGATATCAAAACAGGAATGCATGGGTTTAAACAAGATTTTTGGGATCAGATGCAATATTATGGCGAACACCTGTGAATTAATATGGTATGTTAAGGGAAAAAAGGAGTTTTGTATAATACAGACCTAAGATCTAATCAATATATTTTCTAATCAGTATGGTCATGCAGACGTCTGTCAACACAACTAAGTATGACTGCTCTGGTATACATGTAAGAATAAGGAGTGAGTAGTAGGGTTTAACGTCGTTTTCAACCTCAGTTCAGTCATATCACGACGGTGCCGGTGTTCTAGAACACGAGAGTGCTCACAGTTCCTATTATCCGGGACGCTGATCAGCCCAGCCAGTACAGCACCCGGTCACCCATCCAAGTATTGACCGAGCTTAACGTTGCTTAAATTCGGTGATCTGAATAGAACCGGTGTATCCAACGCTATAAGCTGTACCTCCTGTAAGAATAAACCAGCAGGAACTATTTTTCACTGTGTGCTGTATTAATTTATTTCAACTGGGTTAAAACGGTCCTCGATGAAAACAGTTTCTACCTAGACCAACACATTTTCAATTGGCTGTAAATCTTTCACCACCAGGTGTAAAAATGGAAGCTGGATTGATCTGCATGGGTGGAAAACATTCCAGCCAGGTGCGTCTCAGGTTAATGATATTAAAAGTGACTTACCAAGTTGAGTAATACGTTATTGAATTTGAGCTTTGAACCCTTTGTATAGTTATTTATACGCTATGTAGCGGTTTTAAAATAATTGGGCACTCTATCGCAAAAAAACAAATTCTCTTAGTTCAGATAGGTCAATGCTACCACCACCTATTTTTAGCAAAAATAGGAAAATAAGCGTGTAACCATTCCCGGAGACGCCGCCACAAATTTAGGTTCGTTTATTTCAATCTCAGTTAAGAGTTTCTGCCCTTATTGCTTCGCTCTCCTATCAAAGTCTAGTTTCACGATAACGGTGACAACCTTGTAACCCACAGTTTTGCTGATAGAATTGGAACCCTCTACTATTGTGATTGTCTTATAATTCTCTGAGATGGTCAAGCGGATAGCTCTGGCTCACTAATAACAAATGCTCCCTAAACCTGCACATGCGCAGTTGAAAGACCAAAAGGCGACGTCGCGTTTCGAAAGGCGACGTCGCGTTTTGAAACGCGACGTCGCCTTTTGAAAACGCGACGTCGCCTTTTAAAAAACACGACGTCGCCTTTTAAAACGCGACGTCGCGTTTCTTTCCTATCTCTTAACATTGCCAAACAAGACGTGGGTGAAACACGACGTCGCCTTTTGAAAACGCGACGTCGAGTTCCGTTGTGTCGAGTTTTACAATGCAAAAACATAGGAAAGAAACGCGACGTCGCGTTTTAAAAGGCGACGTCGTGTTTTCCAAAAGGCGACGTCGTGTTTTAAAAACGCGACGTCGCGTTTCGAAACACGACTTCGCGTTTCAAAAGGCGACGTCGCGTTTCAAAAGGCGACGTCGCGTTTTGAAAAGGCGACGGAAACTTGGCACAAATAGAACACCATACTTTTCGACAGAGTGGTTTCTCATATGTCTAACAAGTTCACATTTCTAGACGCGTTTATAATCACTTACCCTGTTAAAATTTAATCAAGAGCAAGAGCCAATATTGGCTTCAACACACGCCCACACAAGACATAGTCTTCACTGAATGCATCTACTGACACAAAGCAGTCGCAAATCTTAACAAACTCCTGATATTGACCTTTGACCTTGTTTTCAATTTAGGTACGTGGTGGGGGATAGACTTCCTCGTAATGTATCTACTGAAATGAACAATGACAAGAAATCGATTTTTAAAGATATCCCGATTTTGGGGCCACAGTGCCCTTGACCTTGACCTATATTTTGGTACGTGACATATCTACGCCCCTAATATATCAACGTATTTTGGCGTCACCATGGCCTAATTTGTGGTATATGTGGCATTGTCTCCCCTTAATGTGTTTATGTGCTTACAACACTGATTTTGGGTGACCTTGACGTTACATAGATGATGACTGAATATTAAATGACGGACTAGACACTTGTATTTTTGACATTGATCTAAACTTAGGTAGGTCACATACTGTCTCTCACTAACTGATTTTGGAGTAACAGTGACATGAATGTATGTGGATATTGAAAAACTCAAAATGTCTTACGGAAGAACTTGATTCTAAAGGTCACATATCGTACAGACATGTATCCACATGGGATTTCTCGACTCTCTATACTACAATCCCTCATCAGGACCTTATTGACCGTATAAGTTCATTAATAGTATCTGTGTTCAAGAAAACTGATCGTAGATATATTAATGTCGGAAGCCATAAAGCATTCTTTAGCTCGACTACATGCAAAAGATATCATTCATGGGATGTTTCTTTGTTTATAGAGTTGCTTGAATTTCTCATTAAAAATATCTATGTGAAATTTGGCAACACAATATATCAGCAGCATATAGGTATTCCAATGGGTACTAATTGTGCACCCTGTTGGCTGACTTGTATCTGTTCTCTTATGAATATGACTATATGCAGGCGCTTTCAAAAACCGATCCATTCAAAGCCCGTTCCTTCTCATTCACTAAACGCTATATAGACGATCTTCTCGCTGTGGATAATCGTTATATAAATGACGCAGTGAAGGATATATATCCACCTTCACTGGATTTGAAGGAAACTACAGATAGCCCTACAGGCACATCTTATTTAGATCTCTATCTCTATAAAAAATGAAGCGGGCATTCTCTCTCGTCGACTTTATGACAAAAGAGATGATTACAATTTCGATATCGTAAACTATCCCTTTCTGGATAGTAATATTCCAGTGGGACCTGCATATGGCGTATACGTATCTCGCTTAGTAGCATTTGCTAGATCCTGTGTTAAATGTGATGATTTTAATCAACGTCACAAAACATTGTTGCAGAAACTTATAAAACAGGGCTATTCCACCAAGCGCCTCCACTCAAAGTTTTCAAATTTGGCGATACATATCGCATGCTGATAGCAAAATACGAACGTAGCGTGCAAGATCTATGGCGCTACGTTTCGTAACTTGTGTCTAATTCCGCTTAACCCGGGGATAGGGGCCGTATGAACCCATGTACTTCAAGATCCTCATGGTACTCATATGAACAGTCACAATCAAAGCGTGACTGAGATACATCATTCTTTAGATGACGACCTTACCACGAATATTATGGATTAAGAATACTGATCAGCGATACGGATTTGATATTTTTGGAACATCATGATGTCTTGCCGGCATCATTGAAAACTGTTGACCGCTTTTCTCTTGCAGGGAACAAGCCTATGTTTATGTATACTATGATTGTCTTTTTGAATTTGGTGCTAATACTGTTATATGGAATATGGAATAGGTCTTTGGATTATAGACGCGGTTATTCTCTAATGGACGACGGCTGGATTATGAATGACGGACTAGACGCTTGTAATTGAACTTTGAGGGTGATCTGAATTTTGGTACATGACACATCGTCTCCCCTTAACGTATCTATGAACACAAAAAATTATGATTTCAACAATTCCCTGATATTGGGGTCACACTGACCTTGACATTTGACCTTGACCAGATTTTGGTACGTGACTCATCGTGTCCGCTTAATATATCTATGGACACAAAAACTTACAATTTTATGATTTTATGACCTTTGATGTTGACATAAATTTTGGTACGCGGCCTGTCGTTTCCTCCCAAGCCCGCTCTCCCCCCATGCTTCTACTGACACAAAAATTAGATTTTTATTGACATAACAGTTTGGGGATAACAATGACGTTGACCTTTGATCTAAATTTTTAAATGCCATACCTCGTTTCCCCGTGAAGTATTATTATTATAAATAAAATTATTTTATTAACTTCCTGATTCTGGATTCACCTTCCCACACGTACTACAGTTCAGTAATACTATCTACTCTCCATTGAATGACTATTGTACCCAACAGGACGGTGGTGGCCTTCCTGTCGTTGCAGGTACAGGCGTCCAACGCGGACATAGGCTGGGGAACGTACCCGGGAGCATTGTCAAAACGTTCCTGCTCTTGATGACGCGTGGGGTAAAAGCGGTCGGCAAACAAGTGGTCCGAAATGGGGTGCAAGCCCTGGGAGATGCGTTAAGCGGTGTTCCCGTCCGAGAAGCATTGAAACTCCGAGCCAAAGAAGCAGGAGGTGTCTTGGTCGACAAACCACAACGAAACATGGGGAATAAAAGACCTGCACCGCCGAGACTGCGTACCAGTCGACGTCCGACCCAGCGACAACGCACATCGAAGACCCGAGATATCTTTGCGTAAAACATGTCCTTATCCACGCAGAGTCCTGCCCCGCCACCAACAGTAAATTTGGTTTGTGGACCATCCCGCCCACACAGACCAGAGCGGAACATGGATTATGGGTGGAGCATCTCCCGCTCCCCAGCATCAACGAAACTGAGCCCATCGAGTTCACCATCAGCAATGCAGATAGGGCCTATGTGGTTTTAGCCCATACGTGATGACCTTTACATTTGATCGTGACCTAAATATGGTACATCGGCTCCCTAAGTTTTTAACAATTTCCTGATTTTCGGGTCACAATGACCTTGACCTTTGACCTTTACCTAAATGTT
>JAVTVY010036627.1:0-16577 GCA_036873755.1 Hanleya hanleyi
TTGAAGGCCTGGTACGGTACATTGACTGGTCTAGAAATTCACTCGTGAGATGCCAGTGAGACTGATGCTGCGATGAGACCAGGCTGCATATTTTATCTTTGTCTGCTCCATAAAGTTGACTCCTCGTTGATTATAAACAATAAATTTTCATAGTTGGAAGAGTAATGAAAAACCATACTTTAAATACGAGGTGACCTCCAAAACTGGATTTTAGAGAACTCGGGAGATAAATAGCACTCAAGAAATTTGCTTAAAAAATTTAACATTGAGCAACTGTGACCATCCAAAATATTCGGTAGTTTTCAGAAAATTTAGACTTTAGTCCTTAGCAGATCTGTCTCATGTGAACACTTTGTTACTGAATTAAAGTTCAATAATCTACAGAGGCTGTGTTTGGTGCAGTTAGCTGCAGATAAGAAGACATGTTTCCTGGTTCGATCGTTCGCTTTTTCGTATAATTACTGCTTGATTTTTCTCTCCGATTTCATTCGTGATATAGATCCCCATGTCCATTGTTATTCAGACTGATCTTGTGGTACGGTACATGTAAATCTCTCGGTTTTTATACATCATCCGATGAAAACTTTAGCTGAAGATGCGTTGAATAAAATGAGTTTTATTTAATTTGGATATTGGGTAGATGAAAATGTTTTGTCAAAAATATCCCCTGCTCATAGTATAATATATTGACCATATTGAAACACACCAACAAAATCCTGTGCATGGTGGTGGTTGAAATATGAATACCAATAGGTAAATCGGTGGTAAAAAATTTTGAAAACTCAATTGCAATCTTTGAATCGGCGATAAAAAATTTTGAAAACTCAATTTCAACATTATGAAAACTCAATTTTGAGTAATATTGAGTTTTCGGTGGTAAATTTTTTGACTTGTATGAATCCCTGAGAGAATGTTCACCTGTAAACTCTATACAAAACAATTCTGTGGAACCACAGGTATAAGTGATTTAGCATACACTGTTTGAGAACATTTTTAACGAGTTAAACTATTGAATTTATCAATTTGTTTTAGTCGTAAAATGACATGATGGAATGGGGTGTCAAATGGCGTCATTATGGGGCAATGGTAGTAACCCTATTAGGCAAAGAGTTAAATGTGCATTTGTGACACAACTGTACATCACTAGATTCACTACTACAAGTAAACCAAGAGGAATGTGATAACGTGGTACGGTACATGTAGACCATTGAAGATGGTGGTAGAACATACATGTACATGTAGACCATTGAAGATGGTGGTAGAACATACATGTACATGTAGACCATTGAAGATGGTGGTAGAACATACATGTACATGTAGACCATTGAAGATGGTGGTAGAACATACATGTACATGTAGACCATTG
This sequence comes from Hanleya hanleyi, assembly GCA_036873755.1. Taxonomy (NCBI): domain Eukaryota; kingdom Metazoa; phylum Mollusca; class Polyplacophora; order Lepidopleurida; family Hanleyidae; genus Hanleya; species Hanleya hanleyi. The sequence goes on from JAVTVY010036627.1 coordinate 1,367, forward strand.
AAGATGGTGGTATCTAACATACATGTACATGTAGACCATTGAAGATGGTGGTAGAACATACATGTACATGTAGACCATTGAAGATGGTGGTAGAACATACATGTACATGTAGACCATTGAAGATGGTGGTAGAACATACATGTACATGTAGACCATTGAAGATGGTGGTAGAACATACATGTACATGCAGAGTTCGAATTTGGCACCTGTCCGTCAGTCGGAGACTGGTAAAAAATCAAACGGACTGGTGTGAGTGACTGAACAACAAGTCCGTCGGACTGGTAACAAAAAAGCTCTCCGTTCATTGTGTAAACTATTTCTCTGGATATCTCCGCACAATTTGTAAAGAATGAAAAACGAAATGTCTGTTTTCGGTTACCCGACCGAGTCTAATAAGTCGTGTGGGTCTAAAACAATTTCCAGCAAATTCTAACGAAATCACGACCACGGTTGCATTTTACGACAACAACAACAGCCGTAAAGTGGTGCGAACATTGTCAGCAACTACCGTAAAGTGTGGCTGTAATGCAGCATGGCAATGCAGGCTGGCGATCTTTTCAGAAAATAAAGCTCCCAATTCCAGGTCGGGAATCGAGAAATCAGCAACATGATTACGCTTCAGTCGACCTGATCATGTTTACCAGGACAATTATAAACATATTCTCCATCAACTTCGAAAGAAATCTACTGATTTTTTAGGCTTGAAATGGCATTTGTTGAAGCAGTGTTTTTCGCGACGACACGTGCAGTCGAAGTCGCTGTCGAAGTCTAGCCGACGGGGTTTGTCATCTTTGATTATCTTCACACGCGCTCAAGAAATGCACAATTATTAATTTCTTATTTAGTAGCAACCATCACAGAGCACAAAATATTCATGATGACAAACGTTCCCACATCATCTTTTTTTTAATATTAACGGACTAGTAAATATATTTACGGACTGGTTACATTTTTGGCTCACCAGTCCGGCGGACTGGTTCAAATTTTTCTTAAATTCGAACCCGGACATGTAGACCATTGAAGATGGTGGTAGAACATACATGTAGACATAATTACATGTAAGATACAAGATATTACATAATACTGATTTCTGTTGAATGTAGGGTCTGCCAGTTTAACCGGCAAACTCTGCTACATGTAGCTGCCGGGCCATCACCGAATGCGGAGAATGTAGCCGCTAGCGGTAGTTTCATTGGCTGAAGAATTTAAACATGGTGGAAAATTTGTCTTCTCGGTTCAGGAAAGCAGCCTGTAAGAAAGCCCAAATAAACTACCCACGGAATGATTATATTTAAAACAGATTCCAAGTCCGAGATTTAACTTAAAAGGTGAGTTTCATTATTTTGAGTGAAGAAAAGGGGTATAAAGTATCGTTTTTTGACTGCCGAACATTTCGTTCTGGCAGCCAAGTCGATTTTGCCAGTTAAACTGAAAAATAAAAATCAGTATTATAAAATATCTTGTAGGAGCTGCGTATGAGACTAATGTAACTTGTAAGAACAGTCTCAAAAGTAGTACACATCATAACTGAATTTCTGAGGCAGTCCAGTAGATAAACTGCCTCTAACTTTGTCTCACTGTGTCTATGCAATGTATCAGAAGACTACATGTAGCTTCACACACTAATCCTAATCTGGTCTTTCATACATCTGTGCTAATACTATCAAATAAAAGGACATGTCAAACTTTGTGTTACAACTTAGATAGACACATGACAATGACAAGATAGAGGAATACCTCGGAAGAGCTAACAGAATTAAACTCGCACCATTAACAACTTCCTGCTTCCCTTATCATTTCATTAGGAATATGAATGTACAATGTAAATCAAGCTGGTTAGCATTAAATCTATTCTACATCTAATAAAGTATAAACCATCCTGGGTTAATTGTTTTGACGGTCATGTCAATTGAATTATCTTCAGTGATTTCATTTAAATAAAATTAATTAATTGGCCACATAAATAAATGAAAATGCAAGATAATAGCATATAATAATTGAAAATGTCTACAATGTAGTACATGTGTGTGAAAGTCCAGTGATGAAAGTTCACTTGCTTTAAAGTCGAAGATTACACATAAGACGTGTCAATTTTAAAAGGGTAGTCTCCACTCAATCTCAGTAAACTCATATCTGACTTCAGCGCTATATAAATTGTATTGGCCTCAAATTTTTTTTTTTACAAATTTCTTCTGAACATGGTGAAATAAATACTATAGTAATGTGAGTTAGTAATGTTGCTTAATATCAAGTTGTCAGACTTTATTTAGAACATTTATGGTTTAATACCTAGAGCTTCCATGGACTTCGGAATTCCGCACTACGACCTATTTCACTGGATGCCTTCAAGCCTGCCAGTATCTATGGATGCCCAAACTAAAAGTCTAAATCAGGCCTTGCATGTTTTCTTGTTATAGTGATTACAGTATCATCAATATTATTATACCCATACACATGTACACATAGGAGGGTGGCATATGTAACCACAATTAAGATTTCCTACCCTCAAGCAGTCAATTAGTGATCATTGCCATTAAGGCGGCACACCATTAATTAGGCACACATGCTAAAACAACACCTCTGTTCTTATTGACTCAGCTGTACTGTTATGTCATTTACTGGGACAAAAGCAAACTGTAAACAAACAAATAGTTGCAAACAATTATTTTACTGGGTTGATTGTTTTGCTCTATTTTTTTTTTTAGCTCATCACACTTTTCTTTATATTAAAATAAATGTTTGTTTTCAAAGACAATTCATGTTGTCAATATATACATGTATATGCAAGTACAGTTACAGGTACAGTGTTACAGATTAACAGTGTTACAGATTAACAGTGTAAAACTGCAACAGTAGAAGATGAAAAACACTTCCTACTTGAATGTACCTCTCTCTCTACTTCCAGACTCCCCTTACTTGATCTTCTCCCCTCCTCGTATACAAACAACTCTGAACACATCCTGAACTTTCTCTTCAACCCACCTGACCACCTCCTTCCCAAGATAAATGCCCAAATCCACCAACTGTACCTAAAACGCCTGGGGATTCCGCCTAGCTGAGCACTTACGTAGCTTACTGTAAATATTCTCAACACACTATATACCTTGCTGCGTTAAAGTTAATGACATGTTCCTACCCCGTGTACATAAATATTTTTCACTGTATTGATTCTTGCCATACCTGTGTATAATACCAAGGTCGAGCAATAAAGTATTGTATTGTATTGTTGTATCTTCTGAAATGACCCACCCACCCACTGCCTCGATCACAACACTCCATTAATGACCCATATTCATTCCTATTAGACTCAGAAGATGCATAATAATAGTCTCAGTGTCCTGAGGTGTTGCATCATGATTTATTACAACTGACATTCTGATTCAAACATAATGCTGTAGCCGCAAAAACATATGTTTTTCACAAGAATGTACCTTTCATAAATTAGCTAAGTTTCAGAAGCAAGTAGCTATGAAAATTAACTAATGATAAATGAGGAATGCCGAAGGCTATTTGACTCAAAGTTTTAAGCTTAATTAATTGCAAACACCAAAAAAAGTTGCTAAATGAGATTAATTTTAATTACTTAATCTTACCTGGCTCGTTCTGGCGTCTCTCTCAGCAGTGTCTGCCCATTTATATCAACGATTTCATCACCAATTTTAACCCTGCCATCTCGGTACGTAAGACTCCCTTCGTTAATGTGCGTAACCTTTATCAACGGATACTGAGAAATTGTGGGGCTTTCCGAGCCGGACCGGCGATCGCGACTAGGGGTTGGGGCGATGGCGTCGATAACTATTCCGATATCATCGCAAGACGATCCGCGGTTGTCGACCTCCACAGTAAATATCTGGTCCTTTCTGGGCGGCTTGGCAGGTGGCTGAGTGTGACCCCTCTCCCCCGCCCTGCTCTCCCTATTGTCATACTCATAGCAGGAGGTAACGGAGGAAGAATAGCCTCTATCACTGCTGTACCCAGTGTCTGTTTGAGCGGTGCCTCCATTGGGGAATCTGTAGGCCTCAGGTGAAGGGGTCCGGCCCGACGAGACGGGACTGAATGCCGGTTGAGTGGTACTCGCGGCCACTCGAGGTCTCCGGTTGATCGTGGCGATTGTGGCCCCTCGGTTTATTTTGCCCGACTTACTGTAGGAATGGGAGGAAGACGGCGGGAGAGAGGACTTCCTTTCCACGCCATTCACTCGCTCTTTTCTATCATGCGGATTCGACTGTAAAATTTTGTTAAAGTATGTCTTTAACGCGTTCATGATCCTTCCAAAACTTCACACACAGCCACAAACAGTCGTGATGTACACATACAAATATAAGCTGGTGATGAAAAAGCACATTCCCAGGATTTCACATTTCAGATTTTAACACAGGGTACAGGAATATAGAGATTTCTCCAACTGAGGCAGAGCTACATGTACAAATGTACATGTAGACTACCCTGCACCTATACTTGCAGAACTATTGGTTTCACTGTAGAGTGTGTGCTACTATATCAATAGGAAATGGGCAATTCAAGGCAGCTCAGCTTCCATAGCTGGCCTGTTCTGACTGAACCTTGCTGGTCTGTGTAACTCCACCACTTAACTTCCATGTGGTTCTGGGAACTGTGAGGATTTTAATGAGCTGAGTAGCATTGGTCTCCTACTCCAATTACCTGGTACTATACAACCTAGGTCAGCTGGTCAGTCTTGTGTAAATAAATAGTTTAAATCCTCCATTTGACCAGTCCATCACAGTACACCCTGGTCAGCAATGAATGGTCAAACTGTCTCAAGGCCAAACAGTCAATGAAAACTAAGGGTTTTAGGCATTGTTAGCCTGTTGCACCTATACTACACTGTAGTCCTTAATATAATGCTTCAGTGGCCACAGTTACAAGGGGAATGTGTGAATGAAAACTGGGGGATTCCCACAATGTGTTGAATGGCTACAGATGGCAATGTGAGTGAGTCTGGTAATCTAGGATATTGTGTATACAATGGGAACATACACCTAACATGTAACATGTAGGTTTGATCAGATATAGTGTGATAATATATTGCTGGAGTAGGTGAATTTCCTTGGTCACTTTTTCTATAATAAAATATCTATCTGTTATTGAACAAAATCACATATTATTACTGCTCACTTCAACTAAGATCATCTGCATTGAATTCCAGAAATATATTCATAGACCATCTTTCTACATGGTGATGCCTTGACCCTTGTTGCTTTAACTTTCAGCAACATAGATCTGTGGCTGTCTGCAACACATTTTGGCCCGCCACTGTCACAGTGCATTTGGCCGTATCCTTGATCGATGTAGGCCAAAATAATCACATATATTACAAATTACAATTGACCACCATGGCACTCTGTTCCAGGTAGTTCCAATCGAGCCCTTTGCTTTGTCCACTATCTTCAGCGCAAATTGAAATTGTAGTTCCAAAATAAATCCATGATTCTGAAATTGATGATAGCACGCGGAGACGGAATGATGTCATACTCCTTCATCCAACACCGTGCACAAAATACTGGCTGCAAAACGAACATTTACTGCAGTAACACTGTTCGCCAGGATGTTATTGTCAATGTTGCTATTACGGTACTACTGACAGAAGGTATGAGTGTATATATCAACATGAAATAAACTAAATACAAAACCTGCAACACATGTTACTTTCGTCACCTTCCCCGCGTCGGTCCGATGCACTAAAATTAACAACCAATCGAAAGCGCGATCTTATTCGGCCCTGTAACAGTCCAAGGTGCGACCAGTCAAGGGAAAGATAACTCTCGTCTACTTTGGCTCAATGTTTCAGACAATTGCTGTTGCGGTACGTTGAAAACGATGCTGGCTTGTTTTAGTTTAAAATTAAATTGAATAATAATTCAATCCAAATCAGCTGGCTTTATCAGTGTGACAATCAATGGTGACTGATTTTAAATCAGTTTATTGAAAATGTGGGACATTGTCTACGGCCCAATACAAATTAGCAAGAATTAGCGTGTATGGTATTCTACAAATATAGAAAGTTAAAAAGAGAAATTAGTGACATTTATGTAGAAAACATGCGTTGTTTTTATACCCATGCGCACACGACATGGCATAGCCCGAAAACATCGGCTAAGGAGTCTATTTATTATTTTTGGTTGTTGTTGCTGATAGGAATGCCACGCCCCCTTACCTATATTCACCTATCACAGCCAGAGTTTCTGGGTTAGACTTGGCATATTCAAAGTAGTTCTATAATTATCTATAAAGCGTGCTCAGTATACGCATGATGGTTTGGGGAAAATAAAATGTGCCATGGTGCGAACAGATAATAAGCAAGGATTAAATTATAACAGCAAGTGTTAACGTTAATATGATTTTACTTATGTAAACGTTTTTTCTTTCCCCATTTACTTCTAAAGAATACTACGAGGCCTTCTACCGTACTATAAAAACAACTGCACTCTTAATGTTCACGGTCCAGATATCCCCCACACCTTTTCACACAATAATGGGATCTCGCGGTGGCCTTCTGATGTTTTATCGCGTTTGTGAAACAATACGACTGGAAATTAAACCATGATAATGAAAACAATGTAGCAATGTTTTGCTTCTTCAATTTACGTTAATTTACGTTTAAATTCGAGTTAACCAAGGTACGGTTTTTCTTCAACCCGAAATAAGCCATTCAAGATGTAAAATGTTGAGCAAGTGCACTTACGGTACCGGTAGTTTAACAAGTGTTTTATTGACATGAAAAATGGAACGGAGAATGGGGTAACAGGTAAGGCCTATATTAAACCCTCTCTTCGCTTCATGAATTGCTCGATCCATAAACTTCTTGTGAGAAAAATGGTAAACTAACTCAACAGATGTGAATTGGAGCGAAAAGGAGCAACGGTGGTCCTAATCTGGGTAAACCAAGATGGTATATTTAAGGAAATGTTCCGTGATATTTTATCGGAGTTCATGATATTGCTGTGAGCCCAGTTTGGAGCGTTTATTATAGGTCTATTTTTGGTCGACGGCAGTCTAATGAATGATGGATCGTACACTATGAAGATCATATAGCAGGCATCTTTGGGTTCGTACTGATTTAAATGATTTCGACCTTAACATGTACGTACGTAGGCCTACCAAAAAGATATTTCGATTATGGACGCGTATCAGTAGTGGTAAATTGAGCTTCCTACACCACACGAGCAAGAGCAGAGGGATCAGGGATTAGTGACGTCATTCTACCTCATGAACTTTTAACCTCGTGAACTTCTTTTTTTTTTTTGTCATCTCAGCCCCAATTTGTCTCTTTATTCTTTTAACCTCGTTAATTTTTAAACCAATGTGAAAATAAATATACAAGCCTTTTTGCGCTGTTTCAATTATCCAATGTCATTCAGTTTAATTATACGCAACAAAACAAGGATGGTAAAAAAAGATGCCGACGTTTTGACAAGAAGTCATATGATCCTCAGGCAATATACTGGCTGCATATTTCAAAACACATCACAAGAACCAAAAACTATGATTTTAATACCGATCTTTCTAAGAGGATGTATGTTCCACATAAAGTCTCGCTACGCCGATTTTGTTTTGTAAAACTATATTTCTATATGACACCAACTCTCTTTATACCCTAGCCAGGCACCTATTCCTTTATCCATGCTCCAGACTATGAAGTATCCACACGGCCTCTAGCACCGGATTAAGCGGAATTAAATACGCTAGCTGGGGAGCAGTGATGACAAATCAGCCCAAACATTTTTCCCACCTCATCTGATGTTAATGGATGAGCATCGTGGATGCCTGATGGAGTAAACGCCTCAACATGGGGTAACCTGGTAAATGCAAGAATACCCAGAGAAACTAACCTGTAATGCCCGACGTCGTACGGCTTAAATCTTCCACCAAAACAATAAACCTACACATATTTGTCGAGTGACATGTACAGAGGGCGGGACTCGGGGAACAACAGTCCGTCAACAGAATCCTACCATATGCAGGTAATAAATTGGAACGATATACAAGAGGTGGGAAAAATTAAGTCAAGCAAACGCGGAGACGAACAAGTGAATCCAAAACAATCAGAAGAGACGAAATATACAAACATTGCCTGGCGTTTAATTAGCTCAAATATGGACATATTCTGGAAGATCATGACGTCACGAAGGCTGTTTGGAAAGACTATTAGTAAACCGCTGGTCTTCATCCTGGTGAAGTTGTTTTCTGACATTTTCCGGCCTTGTCAGACGAACCATGACTAGGGATGAGGTTGTACTTCTATATCCTCGTTTCCTAGGCAGGCGGATGTTCCTTTGTCCACGTTCGCTCCACGCAAGTCACCCTGCTCCATATACCATTCTTTTTATAACCCCATATCAGTGCCAATAGATACAGAAATGGGGAATTGGGAATGAAACCCGTCAAAATACAACTCTCATATTTGGTCATGTGGTTATAGTTTGTGAAGAATTGTCGACCACACGTCACAAGCTATGCTATGAAAACTTTTATCAAACCGGAAGTAGATGTATGTATCTTCTAAACTTATAGTATGACTGAATCGAAGGGAATGCTCGCGTTCTTAGAGAAACCGTCTAATGCATCATGCACTTCGTCACCAATACAGCATTAACATGTCAGCAGAAGGTTACTTATGGAAAGCCATCAGTGTCATAACCTCTGGTTTTCCACACGTGGTAATTCGATTTTCCACGCGTGGAAAATCCAGCCAATGGCTTGACTTGTAATTACCACGTGTGGATATTTCGACCAATTACTGGACTTGGAAATACCACACGTGGAAATTATTTACCACGTGTGGAAAATATCCACCAATGATAGAACTGGGAATACCACGTGTGGAAATTATTTACCACACGTCGTATTTATCACCCAATCATTGCATTCGGAAATACGACGCGTGGTAAATAATTTCCACGCGTGGTATTTCACTGGGTTTTTCAAACGTGGTAATTCTCTTTTCCACACGTGGTAATTCTATTTTCGAATCTACGAATCAAAACAATCGTTACAGAAAGCAGATTCACGCATTTTCACCCTGTCTTATCTGTCGTACGGTCGTCGACCTACACGACTCAGCATCAGGTGGAACTCCTGCACTGCTCAACACTGCTGTGTCCTGTTGCAGATTGTCTGTTCCAGCTAGACGAACACATTCGGAGAACTGATACTTGAACCGCCGCAAACTGTCGATTTCCGACATTCTGAAGGGACCAGCTTTCTTCGTTAAGCTCTTATTCATTGGCTGGGCAAAATAAAATTTCGACGCGTGGATAAATGGGGATACCACGTGTCGAAATTATTTACGACGCGTCGTATTTCCGAATTCAATGATTGGGTGATAAATACGACGTAAATAAATAATGGTAAATAATTTCCACACGTGGTATTCCCAGTTCTATCATTGATGGATATTTTCCACACGTGGTAAATAATTTCCACGTGTGGTATTTCCAAGTTGAGTAATTGGTCGAAATATCCACACGTGGTAATTACAAGTCAAACCGTTGGCTGTATTTTCCACGCGTGGATAATAGAATTTCTACGCGTGGAAAATCGAATTACCACGTGTGGAAAACCAGAGGTTATGACACTGGTGGCTTTCCATAGTATGGATTACTCTATATAGCGATAGGCCTACTGATAAGCGGACCAGGATATTAGGATATGAGAGAAGGAGACTAGATCAACATTCACCACAGGATATCCATAGGGGAAATACAACTATCAATGTTAAGGGCATTAAAATTACATTAATGTCTCAAACTGAACAAGTTGTAGAGCGGGCTAAAGCAGAGCTCGATGGACAACACCAGTAAGTCGGCGTTCAAGCGTCGCGATCGATCGTTAAAAGAAAGCGAAAATGCTCCCCCCCCCCCCCAAGACGTGTGAAGGGAAAACGATTGGACATTTTCAATATACAAAGAAGTTAACTATTAATTTATACTCTACATCAAAGCATCAGAGAGCTTTATATGGAAGGAGGGAGGGAGGAATGATTGTTCCTACGAAGTAGGCTACAGATCGCAAATTGTCCGGTAATGAGTCAGTGAGTCAGTCAGTCCATACGAATCCTTTCGTCGGCAAAATAAGGAGAACCATTGACATTAGAACCTTTATTTTTGGCATGAACGTGCATTAGGGCATTGTTACCAGCAAGTTCTGAGTTGACCGAATTCTGATGAAAATTTGATTTATAATTATTTTTTTTATTATTTATTGATAGCTCAGCGAGTGCACTGTCATGCCCATTGGGAACCCTTGGCTGTATGTTTCACTGTATATATAACACAGTACAAAACGTGATGGGATAATGAAATAGGAAATGCTAATTTTCCATCATTTGTTAGTGCATTTATCTACACTGCTATTACCAGGCAACTTGCCATTCTTAATACACACAATTCAGTATATTGTTATAGATATATGTAAACTGTGGCCTTTAACGTGTATCCTATTTCACATCCAAACATTTCATCACAGACCAAATCATGCAGGCTTCAAATTTAGGTCAAATTGCCACTGATGATGAAATATCCTACATCAACCAATTAAGTCAGCCTGAAGCAATAACCCAGCAGAACATAGAAAGATCTGGTATCATCCTTCAGATTAGCCTGTGAGCAACAATGATAAAATTTACTGAGGGTGAAACAAAGCTGTCCTGCAAGCCACCCAAGGAATTTATCAGCTTGTGTTGGGACATTTTGTTGGTATCATGTAAGTTGTTTAGTAGTTTACTCATTCAAATCTCCATACCATATTTTCTGTTATTCAACAGACAAATTTCTTTACTGGTTTTAATTGTTTAAGTTTTACTGGGTTTCAACTGCTACAGATAGTAACATAGTACTGATACTGTAGAAATGGGTAGTGTGAATTTAATTATTCCATGTTTAGTACAATTTGTTCACTTGAATGGTGGAATGTCTGGACTCTCAAATGAAAGTGTGTTATACATGTATAGCTCAAGCATGTTAGGTTTGAGGAACAAACATAGTTGCAATTAAGATATAACCAAAGAAATTTCATGACAATTATTGAATCTAAGTAGGCCCCTACCTAACAAAATTAGCTTAATAAAAAAGGCCTTCCTGACGTAAATTGTTTTCTTTTGAGAGAGAATGGTATTTTCTGGGTTAAGAATTTCCTGTATAAAGATAGGTTGTTCAAGGAGGCTTTGTTTTGCCGCTGTTGTGTGCATTAAGGGTATGGAAACATGATATATGCACCCAGAGCCCTGATCTACAGCTGTATAAAACTCAACATCTGGCATTGACGGCATGTTTAAAGGGTCTTAATTTATTTTCTTTGGGTAGAATTTAACTAGATAAAGTAACTTTGATTGTACTTCTTGAATATTGACTATATATCACACTGGGATATAATTTAAACAAAAACATTACATGTGTAATTATGTCTAAATTTTTCTTGTCATTTCAAATTTTGATTCCTTGATTAAGGGATACAGAATCACTGCCACGGAGTGTGTTGGTGTGTCACAGAATCACTGCCACATAGTGTGTTGGTGTGTCACAGATTCACATCAGCACAGTAACTGGTAAACTATTCATTCAATCCCATCACTTTTAATCTTCAACAAAATATTCAATACTGTTTTAATCGAAAATTTCTGGTGATTTTTGATGAAAATCTCTGGTGATTCTGACTTGGGCTGCATGTGCCCATCTTAATATAGGCAGGATTTCAACTTGGGGCTGGGGGGGGGGGGGGGGGGGTGGGATTGCCAAGAGCTCAGTGCCTGTCCTAATGCCTACCTTACTTCGTAGGTCCTGTGATGCATAGTCACACTGCCATGTATGAGAATAGACCGACAAATGAATAAAATGAACAAATGCAAATCTTAATTAATATTTTGCTTTATTTATAAACCTTATGCTGTACAAATCGTGGGTTAAAAAACATATAATCAAGCACAAAATTAAACAGGTGGAGGAAACCGATGCCGACGTATCCACAAGAAGTCATATGACCCCACAGACAAATATACTGACTGTATGTTTCTAAAAATATACCATTGTTCATACCATACCATTCTAAATACCATTGTTTATACCATACCATTCTAAATACCATTGTTTATACCATACCATTCTAAATACCATTGTTTATACCATACCATTCTAAATACCATTGCTTATACCATACCATTCTAAATACCATTGATACAATATTTTCGGGTATAACTATTTTTTTAGTATCTGTTCTCAATTTGTAATATTCATGATATGTCTGTCTGTTAACACTATTTCGTCATTTCCTCTTAAGAGTCAATGTACCCGTCATCGTCATTTTACAATCTATCACAGTCAACTTATCAAATATACTTTTCCACACCTTGATCGCTTGCTTGAGTGCTTCATCATAATCTTTATCGTATGGCATTTGTAGACGCTTCAAAGTTTATTATGGATATAAACATTTTGTAGTGTAAGCCAGTGAATTACATGGCTATGATATGCTTTACAAAGTTTTTTTATCTTTGCGATGGCCATTTCGACCGATTCATCTTCATCATAACCTTGCTTCAAATACTAGTGTTTCCTCTCCTCTATATCTCTGCAATATGCTTTTGTAATAGTTTGCCAAACAACTCTTTCAATATATTACATATAATACGCTTCCGCATATCAGCAGATTGGATTACCTCCTTAGGAAGAATAATTTCCTCATCACCCCCATCATCTATAAAGTATGTCCTTTTACGTGGATTACTCTCATCGGTACTCAAGCCATGACCGTATTGTTACTCAACTATATACGAGTTACGAGTTGTCAGAGCATTTCCATCATAACTCTCTAGATTTGTATCTAATACCGCTTATGCCGGTGCTAGGGGCCGTGTGGTCATGTCATCCAAGTTGCCACATGAACAGGTACAATAAAAGCCTATCTGAGATACAACACATACTAGTATCACGAATCATTAGATTCTTGGTGTGTGCTTTAGAATAGGTTAACCAGAAGACTATACTGTGAAGTCATGTGGCTCTGTCAGTATGTCGGCACCTCTTCCCACTTCCCTTATATGTGTTGTAATTTTTACCTGTATATGGCGAGATTCTGCTGGCGGACGTTTCGTCTCCGAGGCCCGCCCCCTGTACAGACCTTTTGGTCTTTGCTATATGTTGGCATTTGCGGTAAGTTAATGCTGGGTCGACATCGGGCCTTACAGACTAGTCTTCTGTGTTAAATGCCGTCATTTTCATCTGACGACGATACAGCTCACCAATCCCCAGTGTTTGAGTTGTCACAGCGAAACAGCTCACCAATTACAAATATACGAGTTGTCCGAGCATTTCCATCATAGCTCTAGATTATACCGCTTATGCCGGTGCTAGGGGTCGTATGGTCATATCAGTCAAGTTGCCACATGCACAGGTACAATAAAAGCGTACCTGAGATACAACACATATCACGAATCATTAAACTTTTGGTGTGTGCTTTAGAATAGGTTAACCGGAAGACTATACTGTGAAGTCATGTGTCTCTGTCAGTATGTCGGCACCTCTTCCCACTTCCCTTATATGTGTTGTAATTTTTACCTGTATATGGCGAGATTCTGCTGGTGGGCGTTTCGTCCCCGAGGCCCGCCCCCTGTACAGACCTTTTGGTGTTTGATATATGTTGGCATTTGTGGGAAGTTGATGCTGGATCGACATCGGGCCTTACAGACTAGTCTTTTGGGTTAAATGCCGTCATTTTCATCTGACGACGATACAGCTCACCGATCTCCAGTGTATGAGTTGTCACAGAGAAACAGCTCACCAATTACCAATATACGAGTTGTCCGAGCATTTCCATCATAGCTCTAGATTTGTATCTAATACCGCTTATGCCGGTGCTAGGGACCGTGTGGTCATATCAGTCAAGTTGCCACACGAACAGGTACAATAAAAGCGTACCTGAGATACAGCACATGTCACGAATCATTAGATTCTTGGTGTGTGCTTTAGAATAGGTTAACCGGAAGACTATACTGTGAAGTCACCTGGCTCTGTCAGTATGTCGGCACCTCTTCCCACTTCCCTTATATATGTTGTAATGTAGCATTTGCTAGATTATGTGCACTCTGTGACTATTTTAATCAACGACACAGAATATTATTGCGGAAACTTATCTTGGAAACTTGGAAAGTTCTCAAATTCTGTGTTAATTAAATATCGTACAAGATCTCTGGCGCCACGTTTCTTAACTTTGAATATCATGTGTTTACATCTCAATGATGTTCAAATGAACAATCACTGAGCCTGACTGAGATACATACTCTGGAAAACGACTTGAGTAGTAAGAGAGGGGGGGTTCCAAGCCACCCAGTTTGCGGTGCTATTACTTAAATAGTAGAGAAACGCCGCCATCTTGGTGCGGTGCGGGTGTAAGAGAGGGGGGGTTCCAAGCCACCGAATTCGCGGTGCTATTACTCCCCCGCGTTGGTGCGGTGTCGGCCCGGTGTTGCCGCGGGCGCGATTCGTCGACGAATCGGCGACGCGTGACTAATGCGGTACGCGTATAGCGCCCGTAGGCACGTGACTCACGGTGTAATTACAGCCTATCGACCTATCTTCAAGAATCCACCATAGCTAGATCACCATAAGTAGACCACCCTGTCCCCATAAATAGGTCGCCATATAGTCGTATGGCCTTATATAATCGGGGTGGTAGGTAGAGACTATCTTTGTAACTAGGTGAGTAGGTCGAGGTGTCGTCAAGGGTCAGATGATCAACTGATAAAATAACCAATGCGTATATAAAGACTTCTCGTGCGCTTCCCACTTTATTCTACGACTGTCGCACCTGTAAAAGCCGATATGTATAGACTAATGAGTAACCTTTACGCTTTAGTGAGCGGTGAAGGAAATTCTCCTCGAGTAACATTTCAACGTATACGGCATAATGGGCAGATTATAAAACCTTATGGCGTTGCCATACGACTGACGAGAGATGGGTGGTTTTCATTCAAACAATTCCTGCCTAGAGTGGATAGAATGATTCAGGCTAAAGAGACGGTTGAAACTCCATTCAAGCTACAAGATAATATATACATAAGCACTGCAGCGTATGAAGGGGAATGGCTCGTCCACATAAGAGAGTGGTACCTAAAATCACCAACCAGCGAGTTGAAACCGGGTCGGAACGGACACACGCTGAACACGAAAGGCTGGGATATGTTGAAAAAACTCATTCCTAT